>PVJX010039805.1:0-15544 GCA_004027295.1 Dolichotis patagonum | reverse complement strand
GCAATCTTATCTTCGAGGTCTGAAATTCTATCTTCACTTTCATTGAGGTGGTTTTTACAGCTTTCAATAGAATTTTTGATTTCCTGTATATCTCTTTGAATCTGCTTTATGCATTCTGTTTGTTTCTTATAGTGTTCATTCAGGGATTCTATCTGTTTGCTTTGTTCCTCTAATTTTTTAGCTGTGTTTTCACTAGATGTGTTCACTATTTCTTTCACTATTTTTATCAATTCTTCTTTTACCTGGGCAAGTATTTCTGATTTGAGTTTCTCCATAGCTTTCCCTATTTGCATATTTATTTCATTTGATATCATTGCAGACATTTCAGGTGTATGGCTTCTTTTTTCTTCTATGTACACAGCTTCTAAGCTTTCTTGGGGAGGGCTAGGGCTTTCAGCCTGCCTTTTGGTCTTTCCTTTTGTCATTTTTCCTTGCTTTGAGCGGTGTTCCAAAGCTTTCTCTGCATGTGTGGCGAATTACCTCTTGCACCCTCAGTCCCTGGAGGGGCAGTGGCTCCCCCACAGGCTCTTGGCTTCCTCACACGGTCCTAACTCCCCTCTGTGGGCTCCTGGTTCCCTAAGTTGTAAGGCGAATGCTGGGTGTGGTCAACCCGGAGCCTGTGGAATCTCAGGCAGGCCAGGCCACCATGCTTTGTCCCAGGCAGGTCTCCAGGAGGTTCCCTGCGAGTGAAGGGTGGGCCTACAGGTCCCAAAGAGTCAGGCCAAATGCTGGTTTCTACAAAGTTCCCGGTCCCAAACAGACCTGGCCAAGATGCCAGTCTCCACAATATTCTCAATCTAAACGGCCCAGACCTCTCTGCGGGTCCGGTAGGTTCCTGGTCCCAAAGAGTCAGGCCGTGATGCTGGTCTCTGGGAGACTTCCTGGGGGTGAAGGGTGGGGCTACGGGCCCAAACAGACCTGGTCCAGATGCCAGTCTCAGGGCAGTTCCCTGAGGATGAAGGGCAGGCCTACCAGTCCCAAACAGTCGTGCTGAGATGCTGGTCTGCAGACTTTCAATCCAAACAGCCCAGGCCACTCTGTGGGTCCAGGAGGTCCAGGTCCCACAGAGTCAGGCCTCGATGCTGGTCTCTGGCAGACTTCCTGGGGGTGAAGGGTGGGACTACGGGCCCAAACAGACCTGGTCCAGATGCAGGTCCCAGGGCAGTTCCCTGCGGATGAAGGGCGGGCCTACCAGTCCCAAACAGCCTCGCCGAGATGCAGGTCTGCGCAGACTTTCAATCCAAACAGCCCGGGCCACTCTGTGGGTCCCGGAGGTTCGGGTCCCACCAAAAGTGTGAATTCTGAGCTGCCATAGTTTTATTTAGGAAGCATAGTATAGTTCAAATAAAAATTAAATATATTAATCTTAAATCCTTATGTATTGCTCAGTTATTCTCTGAGACTTTATTGATTTCACATGTTTGGGAGTGATTTTATTTTATTTTTTATTTTTTAATTTTTTTGTCTTTTTGAGAAGGGTCTTGCTATGCAGTTCAGGCTGGCCTTGAGCTCACTTTGTAGCCCAGGCTGGTCTCAAACTCACAAGGATCCTCCTGCCTCAGCCTCCCGAGTGCTGGGATTACAGGTATGAGCCACCATACCAGGCTTTGGAGTGTTTTTTAATGCATGAAATTTTTTTCAAACTTTGTAAAAAATTATATATTCTTTTCAATTTCACCTTATATATATTTAAAAAATGCCATTGGATTGCAGTGTATAATTAAATGGTAGAGCCCCTGTCTATCTAGCATGACTATGGTCTTAGGCTCAATCCAAGGGGCGGGAAAAGCCACAGAATATAGATGTATCAGTGAAACAGACTATCCCAGGTAAATAAATCTGTGTGGACAGTAGGAAAAAATTCAAATGGTGAATGCTAAGTTTTGAAATACTATCTAAAATAGGCATGAACATAAAAATCTCCACTCATAATTTGCTCTATTCCTTCACATGATTTGTTTTCAGAATTATCTTTCATCATTTGGTATGAGATTTTAGATGAGGTTAATGAAACAAAAAAATATTTGCCAAAAGCCACAATCAGCTTTGAACAATGTACAGTGAAACTCATGCTACAAGACCAGTGCATTAAAATTATGGGGAAAGCCAACAATCACGCAGGATGCAATGAAAGAAACAACACTTACCAGGAAAAATGAATCACATTTTAAAGGAGAAAAGGAGAAAAGGCAAATGATAATCTGAATAAATTTAAAAATGCCATTTAAATGCCTTGATGATTCTACCGAGAACTGTATACCCATTTAAAACAATGACAAGTAATGTCAATATTTATTTTCAGCCATTTTATATGATTTCACAGAATAAAAATAGACATTTTTATAAAACATAATATAATTTTGTGCTGAACTTTGAAGTACTCTACTGGAAATAATTGACTCTGGAAACAAAACCCACTCAACTTTATCCCCCTCCAAATAATGTGTATATTATCATTCTTCTAATTTATTATGAAATAGTTTTAAAGAATTTGTATCATACTATTTAAATATGAATTAATTAATGTAAAACTTTTTAAAATTAAAATTAATAGAAAGAAGACACATTTCTGGGGTATGCTGTCCAATGCTGTCCAGTTACTATAAACATGAAGTAGTGAATTCATTGACAGATTTGCAAAAATTAACTTTTTTTTTAATCGGTACTGGAGATTGAACTCATGACTGTGTGCTTGCAAGGCAGGTGCTTATACTGCTGAGCTAAATCCCCAGCCCCAAAAGTTAAGTTTTTAAAATATAACATTGTTATTATTCATTATTGCAAAAGATTATTCTTGAGTAGGCTCTTCGCTTTAAAAATATGTTGGAAGCCAGGCATGGTGGCACATTCCTGAATCCAGCTCTTGGGAGGCCAAGACAGGAAGATCACTCAGATTTCAAGACTAGCCTGTGCCATATAGTGAGACCTGTCTCAAAAACAAACAAACAAACAAACAAAGAAACAAACAGTCAATAAATTTAGAGCACATTTCTTTAGTTGTTTCCTTTTTGGTGTTGTAACTCATTATCATACATACAAAGCTCAACAAAAAATTCACTATGTTTGTATTCTTTTATTTACTTTATTCATAATAATTACTGAAAGCACTTTTTCTTATAGAGAAATGTTAAAAATGTGATCCACTGCAGGAATGGAATATGCTTGATATGCTACTTGCTTATCACAGATCAAAAGTGCTAACTCACACTCCCAGGGATGAGTCCTCTACAAATGACTTTTGTAAATATGCCAGCTCCCTTGGCCCTTTAGTGGAATAATACTGAATACTGTGTTTTGTGTCATTTCTCAGAGTTTCATGGTGGGGTTGAGGTCCAGTTGCCTACTGTGGTAGCTGGCTCAACAACAAGCCCAGAATTTGCTCTTTTCTTTCTTTACCATTATTTCTAGTATCTTGTGAACAGACTCAGATGCATGTATTAGAGTCTCCTTGTGGGGAAGCCAGTAATATTTAATCTCAAACAGCTCCTAGCTTAAAAAAAAAGACAGTGATTTACTAAAAAAAACCAAACACAACAAAATTGAACCTATTGTCTATTAGAATGACCCATTTTAGCGTTTCTATGCTTTCTTCATGGTGTCATTAACTTTTTCCTCTATTCCCAGTATTTCTGGCAAACTGAAGGTAAGATTCAAAATGTGGTTTAATGGGCACAGTGAACTTTTTACCTTATAACCATTAAGTGATCTGTGAATTAACAACTGGATACCTTGTAAATATTTAGATCCTTATTATGGTAGAGCAATAATGGGAATATACTTAATGTTATTGAACTATACACTTAAAATAGTTAAAATGCTAGATTTTATGTTAGGAATATTTTGCCACAATAAAATTAAAACTAAAAAATATATTAATAAAGATTTTACTGTGTTCTAAGCATGGTTCTAACTACTTTACATAATTTAAACATACTTGTTATGTAAGTAAACATAAGTGTTTAGTGCACTTTGCATAAAGCCCAGCACATTAAAGGTACTTGATAAATGGCAGCTAATGTTAATCATAAAAAGTTTTTTGTGTGCTGAGAATCAAACCCAGAGCTTTGCCTGTGCTAGACAAGCACTCTATCTCTGAGTTATACCTCTCATCCAATAGTAACATTTAAATAAGAATTAATACTAATTCTTAGACTCTTCCAAAAAAACAGGAACACTTCTAAACTTATCTTATGAGGCTGGTATCACTCTGATATCCAAATCCAACAAAGATGTTAAGAAAAGAAAACCACAGGCTAATATCTCTGATGGACATAGACACAAAAATTCTCAATAAAATACTGATCAGTTTTATTTAACAGTACGTGAAAGGAGTATGACACCATGATGAAATGGGATTTATGTCAGGGACCCAAAGATGGTTCAACATATACAAATCAATCAGTGTGGTACATCACATTAACAAATGAAGAAAAAACTCATGTAATCATTGCCTTAGTCTATCTGTGCTACTATAACAAAATACTTGAGGCTGGGTAATTTATAAAGAATAGAAATTTATTTCCTCACTGTTGTAGAGGCTGGAAAGTTTGAGATTAAGGTGCCGGTGAGTTTGGCGTCTAGTGAGGACCATGTCTCTCTGCTTCTGAGGTGGCTGCTAATCACTGCTTTCTCTGGACAGGGTTACATTTCAGTCTCAAATGGCAGAAGGTGGAAGGATGAAAGGAGCCTGAAATAGTTTCCTCTAGCCTTTCTGCAGAGCACCAGTGAATCGTGGCTTAACCACTTCCCCAAAGACCCTGCCTCTTAATACTATCACAAGTGGTATTAGGTTTCCACAGGTGAATTCAGGGAGACATTTAGATGATAGTGATTATCTCAGTAGACACAAAAAAGCATCTGATAGTGTGAGATCCATTCATGATTAAAGTCTGCGATAAAATGGGCACAAAAGGAGACCAATATGATAAAGACTATATGCATTTGTTTGTTGAATTGCTTGGGGTTGGACATAGCACCTTGCACATGCTAGGTAGTGCTCTGTCACTGAACTGTATTCCTGTCCCCAAAGACCATATGTGAAAATTCCACATCTAACGTTGTTTGTGGGGTAAAACTGAAAACTTTCCCTCTAAAATCTGGTAGAAGGCAAGGAGACTGACTCTTACCTTATATTTATCTTATATTTATCACAGCACTGAAGTCCTAGTCAGAGAAATTGAGCAATGAAAAGATATAAAACTCATCCAAATCAGAAAAGGAGGAGGAGGAAGATGATGCAGAAAGTATGATCATATGTGTAGAAGTCCCTAAAGACTCAGGAAAACCCTATTAGGACTAATAAACAAGTGCAGTAAGTTGAAGACTAAAAACATTTGAGAATCTCTTGCATTTCTATACACAGTGATTTACTTAAAATGACAGTTGAGAAAGCAGACCCATTCACAGTAGCAACAAAAATAAAGTACTTAGGGGTTAGGGGTTGTAGCTGAGTGAATCTACTTGCTTGCTTGTGTGAATCTGTGGATTGGAAGAATTAATACTTAAAATGTTGCAACTACCCAAAATGATTGACAGATTCAAAGCCATTATTACTAAAAATGGCATTCTTTATAGAAATAGAAAATCCTAAAATCTTATGACACCTCAAAACTCCCAAATAGCCAGTGTAACCTTGAACAAAAAGAACAAAGCTAGAGACATCATGCTTCCTGATTTCAAAATATGTTACAAAACTATAGTAATCAAAATAGTGTGGTACTGGAGCAAGAACAGTGTTCTAGATCAACAGAACAGAATAGAGAGCTTAGAAATAAATCCATATATCAACAGTTAGCCAGTCTTTAACAAGTGTGCCAGCATATGATAGGATAAGGCTGGTCTCTTCAAGAAATGGTTTTCAAAAAATTGATTATCTGTGTGCAGATAAAATTGGATCCTTATCTCATTTCATACATAAAAATAAATTAAAAATGGATAAAAGATTTAAATGTAAAACCATTAAGCCATCAGAAGAAAATAGAAGAAAAAAATCTTGACAGTGGTCTGAGCACCAGTTTTTTTTTTTTTTTGTGCATGACATCAAAATCACAGCCAAAAAATACAAGAAGACACAAGTGGGACTGCATCAGACTAAAAAGTTGTGCACAGCAAAGGAAACAATCAGTAGAGTGAAAAGAAAAGTATAGGATGGAAGAAAATATTTATAAATCAAACATCTGACCAGGAGTTAATATTCAAAATATCTTAGGAAAAAGCAATAATGAAAAGCAAGTGAGCAAACAAAACCTCAAATAACTCCTAAAAACGGCTAACAGCCTGAGTAGGAATTTGTCAAGAGACACAAATAGTCAGCAGATACATGAGGAGGTGCCCCATATCACTAATCATTAGGGAAATGCAAATCAAAACCACCATCTGTTACAAAACCATTATGAAAAAGACAAAAGATAACAAGGATTCGGAAGGATGGGAGAAAAGGACACATTTACACATTGTTTGTAGGAATGCAAATTGGCACAACTAGTATGGAAAACAGTACGGAGGTTCTTCAGATAATTAAAAATAGGACGGCCATGTGTTTCAGCTCATCATGTATACGTTCAAAGAAAATGAAAGCAATATGTTGAAAACATATTTGTACCCCATGTTCTCTGCAGCATTATTCACAATAGCCGTGATATGGATAATGTGTATCTGTGAATGAAGGCGGGAGAAATGGTGCACACCTGTAATCCCAGCACTTGAGAGGCTGAGGCAAGATGATTGCCAGGAGTTAGGCCAGCCTGGGAAACATAGCAAGATACTGTCTCAAGGGAAAAAAAAACTCCAAATGAATGGATAAAGTGTGATATACACATATATACACTATGGAATATTATTCAACCCTAAAAGGAAGGAAATTCTGCCATTTGCTCTAACGTGAGTGAATCTGAAGGACCTTGTGCTCAGTGAAATCAGATACAGACTCACGGAGTGATCTCACATGTGGAATCTAAAAAAGTTGCATATATATCACAGTGAATTTCCAGGTGATTTCCTGGTGATTTCTGGGATATATCTAACTTTTTTAGATTCCACATGTGAGATCACTCTGTGAGTCTGTATCTGGTGGTGATTTCCAGGAAGGGCAAGGGAGATGGAGAGATATTGGTCAAAGGGCACAAACAGATGTTTGCTGTGTCTCTGCAGGGTCTTCCCCAGGGGAACCTGGGCGCTGCTTTGGTCAGTGGCTTCTGGAGCTGAGAACTGGTTCATGTCTCCAATGGTTATGGATTATGACTTCCCATGGTGCTGACCACTGAGCGACAGCCTTTGGCTTTCCTGTTCTTGGTAGTTTTGGGTTTATAGGTCGACATTCTCGTTGCAGATCCATCTTTCTTATCTCCAGAAACACTATGCTGAGTCAGCCATCACCACAGGTGCCTGGAGTCAGGATCTCCAGTCACCCTTGTGGCTTCTCTTGTCCACTCTGCCTCTGATACTTACTGGCCTTGATAGCTCAGAATTTTATCTCCCTGTTGCTACCAGGCAGCTTAATTCCAATAGCTCGTGTCTTTACCATGAACTTGGCTTTCAAAGAAAAGCTGCCACTGAGTTTCTCATACTTAGTATTCTCTCCGTTTAGCAGCGTGAGTGCCATTTGGTCCTCTTATAAAACAGTCAGTGGCTGTCTGGCCTGATATTATCAATCCCATTCTAGCATGCTCCCAACATTGAACTCCTTCCATCACAATCTGCCAGGGTACTTACGACATTTCTACCTAATTATTCTAGACCACTGCCATTTCCAAGGTTTAAGGAACCATTCTAATAATGTGCTGAGGCTGACTTTGAACACCCTTGTCAGGAGGTTAAATTCTGAGTCACAGAAGCACCCACGGTAAGAAATGATCTTCCAGTCAACCTTATATTTCCCTTCACTGTGGCCCAAAACCCTCAAGACACACTCACATGCAGACTCACCCAGGTCCTCCCGGCATGAATTCATTAATTAGCTCCTGCAGCTCTGATAGTGAATAAACCTGTTAGCTTTCACGGAAGAGACAGCACTAGTCACCAAACCGTGCTGAGATGAAGCCCTAGGTTTGGCCTGCATGTCACGGGCAGCAGGAGCAGAGTGTGGCTGAGAGAAGCAGGAAGGAGTCTGTGGAGGAGAGGTGGGCAGGGAGAAGGGAGGAAGACACGGACCCTGGCATGGAGGAGCATGGGCAGTGCTGGAAGGAGGAGGAGTCAACAGGGCTGTGGCAGAGGGAGAGGTTCTTTCATTGTTTCTTTGGAACATTCACAAAGCTCCTCCAGAGTGGAGAAGAACTAGAGGTGACCTGGGCCCTTTGCTTCTGAGGCATGGCTGGGGCTTGAAGCTGGGGCAAGGGGTAAAGAGAGGAGGAAACAAAGTCTGTGGGCACAGCCAGGTGGCACGAGGGAGAGGGGCTGAGGGGTGAAGGGTGGCTTTGGCAGGAGGCAGGACCCCACTTTTCAGAGTGGGGTGGGGTGGGGGCGAGGATGTTGGAGGCTGCTGGCAACTGTTGGAGGGAAAGAAGGAAAGGTTGGTAGGAGGTCATTTCTTTTGGAGTCACGGCTGGCTGCACAGGAAGGTCTGGGTCATCCGCTGACACTGCGGTGCAGCCAGGGCTGATGCAAGGATGCTCCAAAGTCACTCTCCCTGGGAGATCTTCCCTCTCGATCTCCTCTGAGCCCTGTCAGGGATGCTGAATCCACCCAACACTGATGCCGCGCCACCCGCTGCCCAGTCTCGTCCTTCATTCCCACCCCTGAGGTGGAGCCAGCCCGCTGCTGCTGCTGCGAGGCCTGGGGTCGGGCGCAGAGCAGGCAAGCGAGGAAGCCCATGGAGCAAGTTGGAGTAAGCGGGCACTTTCTGTCCCGTGCTGTCCCGAGGCAGAGGACATGGTGAAAGGAAGGAATTTTGAATCCCGGCCCTGCTTTTCCCTAGTTCCAGATCCAGGTGCTAAGTCACACATTCTTTCTGGGCCTCAGTTTCTCCGTGTGTAATATGCGGGGCCCACTTTTCAGCAGCGCTGCACAAAGTTGGACCCCAAGGGCCCTTTTCTGTGTGAGGATGTGACCACGACGTCCCCACCAGCGGAACGATCCCTGTCGGTGTTTATGTGCCGGCTGCGGCCCCAGCGCTTTACCCAGTTTTGTCCACAAAGCAGTGCAACCGTGGGCGGCGGCCGCGGCGCCCCCCTGTGACCTTGCAGCGGGCCACGCACCTCTTCACCCTCCCCCCTCCACCTGTGGAGTGAGCTCCTAGGCCTGTGGCACAAAGTGGGTGCAGACTGTTCACGCCTGAGGGGTCGCGAGCACGTCGGCAGCACCTGCCTCGTTCATCACCCTGCGCCCGTCTGTTTCTCCTCGCGCCTTTTTTGTTTTTCTCTGCTGTTGTTTTCTGTGCCCTCCCAGCCTTTTTCCGCTCCCGCCCACAGCCGCGGGCTTTCTCCGCCTGTCCTCTGCTGCCCTCGCGTGGTCCTATGTGGAACTGCAGCTTCCGTGGCCCCCACCCTGCTGGGGTCGCCGAGCAGCTGGGGGTGCCGCTGGGAACCAGCGCGCGTGGATCCAGGCGTGGGTCTCGGTGTGGCTTCGGCTCCGGACTTTGACTTGCTCTGTGCCGTGGGTGTATTTTGACCTTGTTCATGGTGTGGAGGACAGAGGCCCGAGTGTGGCCTCGGTTCTGTGTTAACTCTGGGAGCTCCAAAGAGGGCTTGGGCCGAGCGCACAAGCGCCCCCTTCGCCTTAGAATTCGTGAAATTCGAACTCCAGAACCGCAATGGCCTCGGCCAGCCGTGCCGATTCGAGCAGCAGACTTCTCTCGCGCAGCCGAAGCTTGCGTTTTTTACACTCGCTGTCCTAATCCAGGGTTGGGAAGGATCGCAGAAAAATTTATTCGCCTTCAGGGCACATGGCCAATGGAAGACAAGCTTGAAACATCGTAGCTCCAGGCACTGTTCTTCCATCGGCCTCTATTCAGAACTCAGTTACCCTCCCACCAGCAACTTGATTATTCTTGAATTACTTTTTATGGTTTCACGGTATTTAACTCTTTTCTGTGTTAGATCATTTTTAAATTGCACAAGCCATGCACCGTCAGTGTAGAAAGATTAAAAACCACAGCAAAATACTGCCAATTAATGAGGACAGGTTGCAACTGAGCTTTTTGTCCTGAAACTATTGAAAGGACAACGCATTTTAAATCCACAAGGGCAAGAGAACAGCAGAGGAGTCCGTAACAGCAGCATTAATTTATCTTGAGCTTTATTGAGGTACAGTTGACAAATTGTATTTTAGGTTTGCAATATGATATATATATATATATATATATATATATATATATATATATAGCTATGGGAATGACTGCTGCAATCAAGGTAATTAATGTGTCTATCCCTTCATGCAGATCGCCCCCATTGAACTCAGGGCTTTGCTCTGGGCCACATCCTTAGTCCCTTTTTATTTTTATGTTTTGAGACAGAGTCTCACTAAGCCACCAAGTTGCCCAGAGCAGTTTGTGATTTTTCCCTCCTGAGCCTCCAGGGCACTGGGATTATAGGTGGGCACCACCACACTCAGATACAGTACCTTTTGTTTGTTTAAATGTAGTGTGAATACCGAAAGTTTACCCTCGTAGTGAATTTCAAGCACACATCAGTACTGCACCAGGGCTTTGGAAGCCAGAGTAGAAAGTGATAGATGTGTGACTCATTTGCCTTGAAAAGCTGCAGGTCGCACCCCAGTGGGTTAATTCAGATAACTGATCTTCGCTGAGAACCTCAGGAAGGCAGATGCTTGTCTAAGCACATTATCCTGAAAACAAAGTGATAGACTCCTTGAATTTTTCCCTCTGCAGCCAGTGTGTACTTCCTCAAGGTCTGGGTTGGAAATCGTAAGTTGATTTAGTTAGGGCAAAACAGAGGGTCTGTGGCTTGGGAGTGGCTCAGTCCTGTGCACAGGAGATGAGGTGAATTCTCACATCTTGAAAGTCCAGCACAACACCCTTCCTGGCCTCACTGGGCTCCCAGCACCTGCTGAGTAGGCAGACACCTCCAAATCCCTGCTGCAGTACTGATGCACCTATTGCATCCTGGGAGTTTGCTAAGAGAGTAAATCTCAAACATTCCCACCACATTACAAAATAAAGGTAGATGATCCTGGGAGGTGAGCACGTAGGTGAGGGCACATCAATGAAATGGCTTACTCAGTCCCCCAGGACCCCAGGGGGCCCACTGTCAACAAGATGGACTCACAGACTCATAACTTCAACTCAGCTTTTTAATTTTTTCCTTTCAAAAATCTGTGGCGTGGGCATGGGGCTGCAGCTGAGTAGCATGCATGTGGCCCTGGGTTTCATCCCCAGCAAAGATCAGGGAATCTGTTGCTTTTCCTTCTTAATTCCAGTTTAGAGAAAAATCACAAGAGTTCCTATCAATAGTTTCTCATTATCCTAAAATCTGGTTATAAAATTTGTATAAATAAATAATTTAGTGCATTTCTTAAAACCAAGGACATGCCTTGAAATGCTGAAATTTGCATCGGTGCAGGGCTGGTGTCTAATCTACGGATCTCATTCAGGCTTCTCTGGCAGTGCGAGAACGTTCCTTGGAGCTGAACATTCCAGGCCACTTGCTGCATCTCCATGTCTCCTCAGTCCCTAAACTGAAGCAGCTCCTCAGTCTTTCTTTGCCTTCACGAGGCTGGCATTTCCAGATGTTCTGCAGAATGCCCCTCAGTTTAGGTTTGTCTGATGTTTCCTACTGACCATATCTAGTTTCTATCCCATGGGCGAGGCAGCACAGAATTGGTGCTTCGTTCTTGGTGTGTCTCATCAGGAGCTGCACGGTCCCTATTTCTGCTGATAACTTTAATCACACATTTAAGGAAGTGTCTGCCAGATTTCTTCAGTATGAGGTTGTTTTCCATTTTATAATTAATAAGTATTGATCACTGTCATTTTAGTATCATCCATGGGTCTTGCTTGAATCAGTTGTTACCAAGATGTTACCTTGTGGTAACTGTCTATACCTTTTATATATCTTGTGGTCACTATGTCTATCATTCCTTCTATAATAATGAGTTCTTTTTCTTTCCCATATATTAATTAAGTGTATATCAGGGTGTTGTCATGGATTTTATTTATACATGTATATATTTGTGTGCTCGATTTGTTCTGGATTTGTCTGTGAGGAACCCTTCAGGCTGGTTCTTATGTCCTTTTGGTAGTCCTGCAGCATCCTGGGAGCCTCTTCTGTCACAAAGATTCCGGGCTCATTTACTCCTCTTTTTATCAACTATTTCTTCAAAGAGCATTGTGTTCACATTTTCATCACTGAGATATGCGACCCAACACCCACAACTTAAAGGAGGAGAGGTTTATATTGATTCGCATTTTCAGCTCATGGTTGCCTGGCTCCAAGGCAGAACCAGTGAGCATATTTACCTAAGCTATTTTATGTGGATAGTGTTTAACCTTCTTTTTGATTTTAACAGGTACAAAGTTGAAAGTTTCAAGTCTCAGAGACTTTGGGCTTAGTCTTTTTAGCACTGCTGAAAGTGTTACGAATTTGATGACTCCTAGGAGATGTATTAAATACAGTTTACATAAGGAGACACACATGAGTCTTTGGGGAGCCAAGGTGAAAGGCGATGTATCTAGATGTTGTCCCAGAGCCTCATGTGCTCAAAAGTGGAGTTTTAAAGGTGATTATTTCATGGGAGTAATATAGCTGACTTGCTGTTAGGAGGAGGGGTTTGGTTAGAAGAGGTGGATCCCTGGCGGTGTGACCTGGAAGATGTGTCTTCCTCCCTGGTTCCTCTCTTCTCACTCTGCTTTCCAGCCTCCATGACATAATCAGGTTTCTTCTGTCCAGGCCTTCCCACCATGCTAAAGGAAGGAATAAGGGAACAGAAACTGTCTTGGTTAATTTTCTTTCACTGCTGAGACAAAATACCCGACGCTCAAAGTTAAGGGAACAAAGGTTTATTTAGCTCACAGTTTGTAGCGGTTTCAGTCCATAAGCAGCTGGCTCCAAGGCAGGTTTGCACATGGCAGAGGGGCAACAGTTCATGGTAGGAGAGGATAGCAAAAGCTACAAGAGAGAGACAAGCCTCTTTCTGTCCCTTATATTGTATCCAGTCTACATGAATTAGGGTGGTGCTAATCCAATCAGTGGACTGAGCTAGCAATCACCCACTCTTAATCCCAGCATTGCACTGTGAATCAATCACACACTCTGGATTCAGTCACCATGGGAAAAACTCTATGACTGCATGACACCTAGACACAAACCATAACAGAAACCGAAAGGACCAACTATGACGATCACCTCCTGGATTGTGTCTCCACCCTTATTCACCTGGGGCAAGGATGTGAACTCTAAAGGGCCCTACCCCTATGTCACTGTCTGTTGGAACCCTCATGGCTTCTCTTGGGGCAGCTCCTTTCACTGCCTACAACTTTCTTCTCACATTTTTGGCTTCTCTAATTTTCTGGGGTTTCCACTCCCTTTTTGTTTTACTCTCACAGCTTCATGTGCTAACCTCTTGGACCCCTGTGTAGAAGCCTCCCGGACTCTGCAACTCTTGTACTTTGCATGCACATAAAAACCACTTGGATGATGCCAAGACCTGCCACTAGCTTGAATAAGAGCCTGGCCTCCTTGCATAATAGCTGCAGAGGCCTCTGAGTATCTGGATGGTAGAGCACTGTGAAACAAATTTCAAACCTTAGCATTTAGTTTCTCAGATTATCCGTCTCAAGCATGTGCCCTGAGTTTCGTTTTCTTAATGCAAAATGTTTTACTTTTGAACCCTTGAACCTGATTTTTGAGATGCTTTCAGAGCGTTCTTCCTATTTTCCTGATATAAGGTGTTTGGATTTTTTAAAATGCTAACATTTTTAACAGTCAATCTCTCTTCAGCCAAACCTTTACAGGCCTCAAGTTTATAGGTGCATCCTTTCTGGTGAAACTCGTGGCTGTGCCTTTTTTTGTCTCCTTAAGACAGGGTCTCACTATGCAGTTCAGACTGGTCTTGAGTTCACTTTGTAGCTGTGATTACAGATGTGTGTCCCATGCCCGTTGTGCCATTTGCTCTTGATTCTCAATGTAGAACTGGCTAAAAGCCTCCAGCCTCCTGCTACTGCCTGAACTTTGGGCCACCTTGACATTTCCTCTACCAGATTAATCCATTGCCCTTAATCTCAGTCTCCTGTCAAGTCTCAGGGCATGAACAAAATGTAGAAAATTTTCTGTCAGAGCACAGCATACATGGCCTCATACATGGTAACAACCAGTGGAGTTCTTGTTCTTCCTGAAACTTCCTGAGTCTGGTCTTTATTGCCTTCATTTTTATGAGCATTTTAGTCTTTTGAGCACCAACCAGAATTTTCCATCAAGCTCACCTGACAGCATTTTAGGATTATCTTAGCCAGCATCTCTAAACCTTTTTAAACTCCTCTTTGCAATCAATTTTTAAAAGTTTTAAATCATTTTTATATTCTTTTCCTCTCCCCTTTATCCCTCCCACCATCTCTTGGCCCCTTCCCATTTGATTAAGATGTGCCATGTATAGGGACAAACTACCCACAGTATATTAGCACAGTGTGGTAGAAGTATTCATTATGTACCACAAACATGGTACATTTGTACCACAAACATGTACTCATAAAAAATAAATTAAAAAATAAAATTCAACTACAAATTCTCTTAAAAAAATAAAAGCTTTTAAACCAGATGTTTAGATATAGTTGCAGCAATGATCCTACTTCTGGTACCAAAATCTGTCTTAGTCACTTTCTTTATTGCTTGGACATAATACCTGATATCTTCCAACTTAAAGGTGAAGTTTCTATTGCCAGAGGCAGATAATAATTAAGGAGATAAAAACAAAACAAAACAAAACTCACCTAACATGTTAAAATACTTCAGAAAGCCAATAGAAACACTTTCATCCATTAAATAATAAGGTGGCAGAAAAGGGGGGAAAAGGTCTTGAATATTTAATATTTGATAAGTGTTAATCAGATTTCTATTACTATATAATGGAATCTCAAAGAGAATCAACTTATAAAGAAAGAAGGTTATTTTGGTATACGAGTTTAGAAGTTTCAGTCCATAATCGGTTGACCTGGTTCCTTTGGCCTGTGGAGAAGTAGCACATCATAGCAGGTGAATACTCACTTCATGCTCAGGACAAAAGAAAAGAGGAAGTGACTGGGCTCCCACAATCCCCTTTCAGCCTGTGCCCCCAAAGACCTAAAGATCTCCCACTAGGCCCTGCCTTTTAAGGTTTCCATCACCTCCAGAAGGGCCATCTTTACTACGTAGGCCTTCGGGACCCATTCCAGATTCAAACACCAGCAGGCAGCGTAAATAAAAAAATTCAATGGAGGGGTTGTAAAGCTGAGGAAATGTCCAGAAAGCTAAAGCAAACGAACAGATGGAAAATACATAGGCAAAAATAAAAAGAGCTAGAGATTTAAATTTCAGTTAAAGAGACAAAAATTGGAAGTGAGGCTCGTAGTAAGAGGGGGCTGAGTGTTGACGGACACGGGGAAGCCAGACCTATTATGGAA
>PVJX010039804.1:0-15550 GCA_004027295.1 Dolichotis patagonum | reverse complement strand
CATGCAACAGGAACCCAAAAAAAGCATGGGTAGCCATTCTGTTTGCAGACAATGGAACTTCAAGAATGATCCGAAGAGATAAAGAAGGTCACTATATACCAGTTAGGGGAAAACTTTAAGAGGAAGAGATAACAATCTTAAACATATATGCACCAAATTTGGGTGCACACAGCTATACAAAACAAATATTAACAGAAATGAAAAATCAAATAAGCAATAACACAATTATAACAGGAGACCTTAACATGCCATTGACACAAAGGGACAGATCAATCAGACAGAAAATCAGCAAAGAAATAACAGAACTGAATCCCACGTGTGAACAAATGGACTTGACAGACATATATAAAGTGTTCCATCCAACAGCACCAGAATATACATTCTTCTCAGCAGTACATGGGAGATTATCTAAAATAGATCATATACTAACCCACAGAACATACTTAAGTAAATGCGAAAGAACTGAAATTGTCCTATGCATGTTATCAGATCATAGTGCCATGAAACTAGACATTAATGATAAAAGAAACTGCAAAAACCTCACAAACACATGGACATTGAATAATACACTCCTGAGCAATCAGTGGGTTACAGAGAAAATTAAAGAGGAAATTAAACAATATCTACAAGCAAACAAAAATACAAATACAACTCATCAGAATCTTTCGGATGCAATGAAAGCAATCCTCAGAGTAAAATTTATTACAGTGAATTCCCACATCAGGAAAACAGAATGAACACAAATAAACAACTTGATGCTACACCTCAAACATCTAGAAAGAGAAGAGCAAGTCAAGCCCAAAGCCAAAAGAAGGGAGGAAATTATAAAGATTGGAGCAGGAATTAATGCAGTAGAGACTAAAAAAATAATACAAAGAATCAATGAATCAAACAGTTGGTTCCTTGAAAGAATAAATAAAATTGATAAGCCCCTAGACAATCTTATTTTTAAAAAGGAAAGAAAAAACTCAAATTCATGCAATAAGGAATGAAAAGGGTGAAATCACTACAGACTCTGTGGAAATACAGAAGATCATCAACACCTATTTCAAAAACCTCTACTCTCATAGGTTTGATAACACAGAAGAAATGGACAGATTCCTAAAAACATATGTATTACCAAAGCTGGGTCAAAAAAATGTAAAGCTGTTGTTATTAATTGAATAATCCAATTTCAATTAATGAGATCAAAAATGTAATTAAATCCTTACCAACAAAGAAGAGCCCAGGCCCAGATGGATACACTGCAGAATTCAACAAGAAATTCAAAGAAGACTTAATGCTGACACTCCTCAAACTCTTCAATGAAATTGAAGGGGAAGCAATTCTTCCTAACTCATTTCTGGAAGCAAATATTACTCTAGTACCAAAACTTGAGAAAGACCAAAAAAAAAGAATTACAGGCCAATCTCCCTAAATGAACATAGAGCAAAAATTCTCAATAAAATATTGGCAAACAGAATGCAGCAAATCATCAAGAAGATTATACATCATGAGCAAGTGGGATTCAACCCAGGAATGCAGGAATGGTTCAACATATGTAAAGCAATAAATGTAATCCACCATATCAATAGAGCCAAAAATAAGAATCACATGATCATCTCTATAGATGTAGAAAAAGCTTTTGATAAGGCCCAACACTTACTCATAATAAGAATCTTACAGATAATTGTAATAGATAGTCTTTACCTCAGTATGATAAAAGCCATCTATGAAAAACCAACAGTCAGCATCACATTAAATGGCCAAAAAATTAAAGCCTTTACCCTAAAATCAGGAACAAGATAAAGATGTCCATTATCACCACTCTTATTCAATATAGTGCTGGAAATACTAGCCAGATCTATTAGACAAGAGAGAAAAATAAAAGGAGTAAGGATAGGAAAATAGGAAGTTAAATTATCATTATTTGCAGATGACATGATATGCTACATAGAAGATTCCCAAAACTCCACTGAAAGACTCCTAGGCATAATAAGTAAATTCAGTAATGTAGCTGGATTCAAAGTCAACACTCAAAAATCAATAGCATTCCTATATACTAACAGCAAAATCACTAAGAGAGAAATAAGAGAAGCCACACCCTTCACAATAGCATCCAAAAAAATGAAATACTTAGGAATCAATCCGACAAAAGAAGTAAAACATCTATTCAGGGAAATTTATAATACCCTGAAAAAAGAAATTGAAGAGGACCTCAGAAAATGCAAAGACATCCCTTGTTCATGGATAGGAAGAACAAATATTGTGAAAATGGCCATTCTCCCAAAATTGTTATACAGATGTAATGAAATCCCCATCAAAATACAACTAGCATACCTCACAGATCTAGAGAAATCACTCCTAAAATTCATCTGAACCAGAAGAGACCTAGCATAGGAAACACAATTCTAAACAACAAAGGCAAGGCAGAAGGCATCACAATCTCTGACTTGAAGTTATACTACAAAGATATTGTTATAAAATCAGCATGGTGCTGAAATAAAAACAGACTTGTAGATTAATAGAATAGATTAGAAGATACAACTACAACTACAAACACATTCAATCACCTTATTTTTGATAAAGGGGCCAAACATGTTCACTGGAAAAAAGATAGTCTCTTTAATAAATGATGCTGGAAAAATTGGCTCTCCATGTGCCAAAAACTAAAACTAAACTCGTGCCTATCACCATGTACTAAACTAAAGTCTAAATGGATTAAAGATCTAAATATTAAAACAGAAACACTAAATCTATTGGAAGACAAGGTAGGTAGAAATCTTGAAGACATAGGGGTAGGTAGAGAATTCATGAACAAGAATCAAACCACATGGGAAATACTTCACAGAATCAATAACTGAGATTACGTCTTATTAAAGAGTTTCTGCATGTCAAAAGAAATCTCCAGCATAGTGAAAAGAAAACCCACAAACTGGGAAAAAAATCTTAGAGAACTGTCCTTCAGAGAAAGGACTTCCATCTAGAACATATAAAGAATTTTTAAAATCAGACCCCCGAAATTCAAATACCCAATCCCAAAATGGGCAGCTGAGATGAATACACAGTTCTCAAATGAAGAAATACAAATGGCAAATAAATACATAAAGAAATGTTCAGCATCATTAGTCATTAGAGAAATGAAAATTAAAACCACACTGAGATTCCATCTCACTCCAGAAAGAATGGCCAGGATAAAGAAAACTACCAGCAACAAATGCTGGAGAGCCTGTGGGGAAAAAAGAACTCTTCTGCACTGCTGGTGGGAGTGCAGACTGGTGCAACCACTGTGGAGGTCAGCTGGTGGTTCCTCATAAAGCTGGGATTGGAAGTCCCATTTGAACCAGCTATTCCACTTCTGGGCATATTCCCAGAAGAACTGAAAACATCATATCACAGTGATATATGCACACCCATGTTTACATCAGCACAATGTGTAATAGTCAGATCTTGGAAACAACCTAAGTGCCCATCAACTGAGAATGGATTAAAAAAGATGTGGTATTTCTGTATAATGGAGTACTACTCAGCTATAAAGAATGATCACATTGAGATATTTATAAATAAATGGATGCAACTTGAGACCATACTCATAAGTGAAATAAATCAAACTCACATGTATAAATACCGTATAGTCTCTCTAGTGTAAGAAATGGTAAGAGTACATAAGATTTTATGGTAATCATGGTTTCTCATTATATTGCTTTGAAGTCTTACAATGTTTTCATTCATTGGTTGGATTGGTTTTATTCTTTTTTTTAAAATTTTATTATGTGTGATGGTATGAACAGCTATTTTGAAGAAAGCAAGATATCATGGCAGCCTTTACTGATTTTATATCATCTTGCTTTGAAGTCCTACCATGCTTTTGTTCTTCTGTTTTGATTGGTTCTATCCTGTAAATTTCATTATGTGTGATGATATAAACAAAATTTTTTTTAAAAAATGAGATTTTTTTTTTGGTACTGGGGATGAACTTATGACCTAGTGCTTGCCAGGCAGGTGTTTAGCCACTGAGCTAAATCCCCAGCCAGGAAAATGATTTATTATGGTAGCTATTGTTCATTTCCAGTTATTTGGTTTTGAATGTCCTGTAATGCTTTCATTCTCTCATATGGTTTTATAATATTTTGTTATGTTTGATATCACTGTGTGTGAAGATATGTTCAACTATTTCAAAGAAAAGAGACATTACGGCAGCTACTGTTGATATCCGGCTGTCTTGTTGTGAAGTGCTATGTTGCTTGCATTGTTCTGTTCTGATTTGCTTTGTTCTGTTCTCTTGTGTTTTATTCTCTTTAAAAGAAAAAAGAGCTCTCAGGGGACAGTGACCAGGTCAGTTGGGTAGCAGCCACTTCAGTAGAGCTGCTAGTGAACCATGAATGAGAAAAGCAGGCAGGCAGGCAGGGAACAGAAGACCAGGGAAGGAACCGTGAGAGCCCCGTGCAGTGGGTAATCCATAAGCGCACAAGTGAACATTAGCAAGGTGATACCAACTGCTTTCAGCCTCAGAAGGAAAAGTAAGGGACATGCTGCAGCCAGGTGTCAGTGATACAGGTGACAAAAGAAGGCAGATTCCTGGTGGCATTCTTAGCCAGCACAGGGCTGCACATCTCTGTGCGGCATTTTATACTTTTCTCAGTGTTGAAAGACTTGCATTTCTATTTGAGCTGGCTTGAGTTCTACCTTGCCTGAAACAACAGGAGTGGTTTGACGTCTCGGGGGCTTGGTGACCTGCAGCGAGTCTCTGATTCTTTCCCCTCACAGTTGGCTTGGATAACCTGTCAGGAGTCCAAATATTATCTAAAGTGCATCAGAAAGAATTGCTACTGGATGTAAGCAATGTGCGTGTGTAGGATAACAATGTAAATATTTTATAGACTGCAGCAAAAGCAGAATTAAATATTTTTGCTTGGACAAATGAATTACATCTTCAAAGCCACTGCAAAAAAAGCTGAGGGACTGGGCACAATAATTTTATAAATAACTGAACACATTGTGGCTCCCAAATAACCCTGAATTTCTCCAAAATCTTAGCACTCTCTCAGCACTGTAGGAACAGTCTCATCCATTGTTCTTCGGATGAAGTCTTCTCTTAGCGATCTGATAGATTATGCACCTTGTGTATCGCTATAATTAAATTAGTGAGCCCTATGTGTTTGTTCCTTCTTACCTGTTTAATGTCCAGCCTGTCTCTACTAGGTGAGCGATGTCCAACTACTTCCCCGGCCCAGAAAAATCATCCAGCTGGCTATGACCAAGTGCCTGAGGTTTCCTCTATAATACTCTCTCTGACCAATACCAGTGCTTATTTTTTTTCCGCACTTCGCTGCAGAGTTTGAACCACAGTACTCTCAGCTCACAGAGTCAGAAATGTCTCAGAAACCAGAAAATAGCAGAAGTTGAGACTGACTTTGACTCTGATACAGCCTAACGTGACCTGCTCTTCCCTAGATTTCCTGTGCATTTTCTGTACCTCTCCTTCAGGGAGGGTATCTGACTCCCCCTGGACTCCCACTGATTCATACATATTTTATCAAATTTCATAAAAATAAAAACAAAAATTGTGAAGAATTGTGTTTGCTTTGAGTCTATAGGTCAGTTATGGAGAAATGGAAATATCAATGATCATCTCATTCATAACATTTAAGAAGTTTTCACCATAAAGGAGTTCAGTAAGTTCATTGGATTCATAGGTACTACCTCACAATTCACTTTAGTGTCTCTGTAATGAATACAAGCGTTATTTAACCTTGTGTGTCCATCTTGTGAAATTTATGAGGTACTTTGCATAGGTAGGCTGATGTTCTTCCTTGGATTTTTTTTCTTCAAATGGTGTCTATGCCTCATTATACCCCTGCTTTTCTAGTACTGTATCTTTCCAATTTACTTCTCTATAGCTTTCAACTTTTAGCATCCCTGTGTTACATTTTGAATAATTAATTCATCTTTCAGTTTATGAATTGCCCCTCCAAATATACTCTACTATTAATCCCATGCATTGAATTTTATTTTCACTCAGTGTTTTTCAATTCTAGAAATGTTTTTTGCTTAAAGAAAAACTGACTTTTATATATTTTGACATATTCATAGTTATCGGATATAGCATAGTACTGATAAATGTATATAACATGTTATGATCAAATGATAACATTACCATCTCTCAACTATTATTTTTCTATATGTTGGGAACCTTCAAATTCTCCTTTATTGTTATTTTGAAATGTATCATAGATTGTCATATAGACTCTAATTATTCTACTAATATTTTTATTGACTTTTTAATCTGCTAGCTTACTCTTAAAATTTGTTTATCTCTTACAATTTCATGCTTTTACACTTTTAATTCAGAAATAAGGCACCATCCTTTTATATTACTTTACTATATTGTGTTTTATTATATTGTGTTTATTATATTTTATTACATTGTATCTGATAGTTCTCATATCTAACATTTTTATGGTTCGATTTCTGTTATTTTTCATTTCTGCTGGTTCTGACTCATATTGCCTTGTTTCTTTTTGTGTGTTTTACTGGGCACTATTTAATATCCTTGCAAAAGACATTTATGGGGGATTCTTTGCCTAGGACAAAAGGCATCTTCATCCACAATGTGTTGTTGTTTATTTCTATCTATGCTGCAGGAAGCACCACCATTCTAGGCTGGTTTCTACCAAGTTCTTCATTTCGAGCTCCCTGGACAATGCAGACAATATTTGTCACATCTGTAAATTCCTGACAGAGCCATCTATGCCCACAGCCTCTGCACAGTGTTTGTCTCTCTTCCCTTTGTTCCTTCAACATCAATGCATTTCCTCCTGGAGCTGGACTCGGGGCTGGCTGTGCTTCTCCTTTCTCTCATTCTGGTGATTCAGCATGCTGGGTCACAGCTTGACGGAAGGGTGGTTTCCTATTGAACTTCACACCTTGAGCAAACTGAAGTCTCTGACTTGTCCTCTTTTACCCCTCACATTTCTAAAACCACTGCCAGGCTTGCTGAGATTAAGAATTCTCAAGGCAGCTTTGGAGCCCTGCTTATCTGTTTCTCACTCTCTCTTAAACTTTTTTCCCTTGTATTTATTACTATCTTGCCAGCAAGTCTGATTTCTAAGAACATGCTTTAAAATTGTAGCCTAATTTTCTTCTACATATTTAGTAGAAGGATTTATTCATATAACCCAGAATGCCATAGAAATTAGAATTGTCTACCTTTCTCTTTCCTCAACATTGCTCAAGGAAATGAAATCTCTGATGCCCCTTCAAAAAGGCTATTGTTCCAAAAAAATGATTTGCTAGAGACTATATCTCTTCACAGGTGAATGAAGACAAAAGATGGATTAGAAATAATCTGGTTTGGAGCATGACCTCATATTACCTATGTAGCTGATAGGTGTCGATGGAAGGAGAGAAAAAGGAAAATGGGTACAACTAGAGGTACTCATCTGTCTCTCTGACATCAGATAGAGGATATATAATTAATCTGAAAGCTATCAATAACCTTAGGCTGTCCTATAATGTGAAGAATGATTCCTCTTGTATCCATAAACAGACCATATATATCACAACTTCCACCTGCTACTCTGACTAAGTATTTGGAAAGTGCTTATACGAAGCGTATTAAATGTGCTTGCAAATCTAGAGTACTGACTTACATTACAGCAATGCAACACAAGCAAGAGAGATGGAAGAGTTTTCTGGAAGTGAGCTTTGGTAAAATAGCAAACATATTAATGCAATCTCATTCTGCACAGTATTTGAGCTTTTCCATGGTTCTATGATACCCTTCCTTCTTTCCTCTTTCCATCTGTATTTGCATATATTTATAATTCAAGCATGGGCAAGATTCCCCCAGTGTTTCATTTCAACCTAATGATTTTAGTGATATAACTCTTTGGAAATCAACGGCTGAACCTCAGTGTGGATCAAAAGCAAATCTTCTTAAGACACCAGGAGATTATTTTTAATAGATATGAAAATCCTAACATCATCATCAACTGAAATTTCATTACCACTATAGCTGCTGCTCCAAAATGATATTCTTAGCATCTTCAAATATATGCCTACTTGAACAAGTAGCCAAAGCAGACTACATTTTGAGCTCACAGAACTCCTTAGGTCTCTTGAGTTTACTTTATTGTAATAACGTAGTGCCTCCTTTGCATATTTTTTCTGGCATATCCTTTTGGCAACATCTTATTCATCCATCACTGCTTATGTCTGCAGTTACTTGTGGACAGTGTTTTGGCTTTGACCAATGGGTTCTTTATGCAAAGGGGCCATGGTTGGTCAAGGCGGTTTTGGATATTGGGAAAATAACTGTCCTCTGGAGACCAGAAGACTTTAATACTAGCACATTATAATTTTAGGATTATAAATTGACTGCAAAAATCTTTGGGAATGAAAGACTGAGCACAAATCTATAAACTATCTATCCTCCCAGGACTCTGAGACTTTCTTTAGAATTTTTAATGTCTATAGCATATATTGGTTTAGCTGTCCCAAACTCCTTCTTATCCAGTCTGTCTCGCATACCACAGTCAGATTCATGTTCCTGAAGAAGTTCTGAGCAAATATTTTTCCTGGTTAAGAATATCTCTGGGTAAAGAATAAAGCAGAGTTTACCACAGAGCTGAGGCCAGGAAAAGGAGATGAAGAAGTTAGATGAAGACCAGAGGATATAAAGAAGCAGATGAGAAAACAAGTCTAGAGCTTTAATGTACTACTTGCTGAAATAAAACTGTACTATGTTAGGGATTTATGTTATATAAGAATACTTTAACTGTCCTGGAAAAAAAGTATGGTAACTCTGAGGGATGACAGATGTGAGAATTGTACTACAATTTCACTACAGTAACCATTTTACTACCTACATTCTCCCATAGTATGATGAATATATACAGTAAAACCTTTTAAAACAAGAATATCCCTGTTATCTTTTAGGTTTTTAAAGTTCTATCCATCTCCTCTTGTTTCCCACCTGGGTAGCTCTGCCCTCAGTGGCCTCTTCCTTGGACTGATCTCCAGACCCCACCAAAGCAGTGCTCATGTCCCACCTGTGCCCTTATGATTAGAAAGGGGAGGCACTGGTCCAAGCCTTCCTGGGTCTCTCCTCCCCTTCTCCTTCTCCTCTACACCTTGCCACCACTGCTCTCTCTGATCCTTGGGAATTGTTCCTACCCTGACTGTGCTTCTCCCCAAATGGTGTAAATGTCTATCACCTCTTGCTCTCTTTCCCCCCATATCTATTCTTTAGATAAAAAAGTAATAAATGATCACTATTGCTTGAGTTATTTATTTTAAACACTTCCCATTTCACTGAGGAGGAAAATAGGAAAATAAGGAAGGGAAGAAGCCTCCTTCAATCAGCTGTAGAACTGAGATTCAAATCCAGAAATATCTGGATCCAAAACACTTTTACTTTACTACTTTTTGGTAATCATAGGGTTATACTCCTCTACTTCATCTTTCCCTGTGTTTCCCTGGAAATAAGACCTAACTGGAAACTAGAGAATGAGAGATCAAAAATGCCAGCCCCAGTTCGCCTGTGGTTGGCTTACCTGCCTACCAAGCAAGTAGCCATGGAACAAGAGCATAGTAACAACAGGTAAGGCGAGGATAGGCTGACTTGGGTAGGCATTTTTGGTGTGTAATTTTCAAGGATGATTGTTTTACAGCTGGGTCTTATTTTGGGTGAAAGAGAGTTCGTTCCAAGAGTCTTTAGTAAATAATTTAATTATTTACAATGCAATGCGGGATGGAAAAAGAGACCGTCTTTGGAAAAATACTGATCTGAATTGGAGCTATTACATCTTCAGGACCTATGAGTGGACTGGCTTTGGACAGCGATATAACTTCTCTGTCTTTTCTTATCTCCTCAGATGAGGTCAAAGAGCCCTAGACCCATGAAGAGCCTGGTATATCACAGACATTCAATGAACATGTGTTGGGTAACTTCTCCCCTCTTGCCCTTATTCATTCTCTCTCTCTCTCCCTTTTCTTTCTTTCTTTCTTTCTTTCTTTCTTTCTTTCTTTCTTTCTTTCTTCTTTCTTTCTTTCTTTCTTCTTTCTTTCTTTCTTTCTTTCCCTTTTTTCCATTATTATTTTTAATTCTAATCTCATATTGTTGAATAGATCAAGTACAGTTAGAGGACAATTAGAGATGTGAATACTGTACTTTTTGTATGGTAGAATGATTGCAAATTTTTAAAATGATGACGATACCATAGTCATGGTTACTGAGTTCTCATTTGTAGAGTGAGATAGTGCAGTACGTATAGACACAATGATGTGACATGTAGGACTTTGCTTCCCTGAGGCTCTGCGGAGCTAGAGATCCAGGAACAGGAGTAAGTGTGGATGTCAGAAAATTAGGTTGACTTTGAGTTGGTAACTGTTGAAGATGAGCAGCAAGCTCATGAGAATTTACTCTCCTGTGTCTCTGTGCTGTGCAATATATTGCAAATTTTCCAAAATAAAACATTTTCTAAAATGTCTAGTGCAGAATACTGCAGCCCCAGAATCTCCCCTTTGTCTTCAAGTCCTGAACCCTCCCGGGATGTTCTCTGGGCAGCTCTCCTTGCTTTCTGTGACCCCCTGGTGATTTCAGACTCTACACCACCTGGCCTTGGCCCTTGCACCTGGCATTTGAACAGAAATATTTTCCTGGCCCCAGATGGCATCACAGCTTTCCCAGTCTGATCCCATCAGCGTATTTTACCAGGCACCTTATTCCTGGATATGGCAGCAGTAAAACCAACCAGGATGACTTGGCCAGCCCCTCTGGAGAAGGTATTTCCCACTCTGAGGCCATCATGCACCTGAGCAGGCTGCTTCCCAGAGCTCTGGAACAAGCCAAGCAAGGCTCTCGGTCTGCAGTGCAAGATCCTGCTGCAGGTGCTCCTGAGGGAGATCAGGCCTCCATGGAAAAGGGGGCACTCCAATTCTAGGTCATTAATGGAAGTTTTGGTGCAAATAAACAGTGCTCCGGGTTGCGTTGCTTAGGAAGCTGGCCTGTACATAGGAAAGGGAGCAAAGAGCAAGCATACGTGGATTTTATCTGCTCACATCAAACACTCTTAGGCTCAGTGTATACTCAGTGTGTACCCAAATGACTAAAATGTCATTGATGGCATATCCTCGGGGTCAGTCTGTATTACACAAACATCCTCCCATAGGGCTTTGGTTTACCCTCCAGTCTGGTCACTAAGATAGAAGATACTATGGTCGATGATGAAAGAAGAAGCTGGTTCAATTTAGTAATTTTATAAGAAGTCAATATAAGCAAGATAAACACAAGATTGCACACACTGTGAATGAGTTTTCCTATTATAGCTATCCCAAGGTAAGAATCACCCATACTTCAAATGCCATGCATCTTCTGTCTCGGGAGCCTCAGAGTTAGTGAAGTGAGGCAGTGTGTTCCTATCTCTAACTTGACAATTTGGGAAACCAACACTAACAGACATGACCATGGGTGACTTGCTCAAGACCCACATAGCCTCACTGGTACTGCTGGGGTTGAATCCAGGTCTCTTGACCTCTATTTCATGGCTGTTCTCCCCAAATCAACATGTGTTTTTATGCTCAATAGCTGTGAGTATCTTCAAGTAAATGGCTGGACAGTGTGGCTTCATGCGTGGCAGTAAAATAGACTTTCTGAAGCTGCACCACAAGTAACTTGCTTGTCAAAATGCAGGCAGTGATATCACTGGGGTTCATTCAGGATGAAGATGACAATAATTATAGTGATACCAAGTAATTCAGTCTCCTCTGTGGTGCTGGAAGGAGCACACTTTTCTCTCTGCCAAGGGACTCCTTACCCTGTGATGCAGTGGCCACCTGCTGTGTCTCTACCACTGGGATGACAGTTACTGTGCTTCTTCATTAGCCCTGATGCAGCACTTTTCCTGCTTCATATTTCTCTCCTTGTTTCACTTCCACAGCCCCTTCCTTCTGATCTCCAGTTAACGCATGCTGAACCCCTGCTCTGGACCAGGCACAGGGCAACCGCTCCCCATCTCCACACCCTGATCTGTTCATTTCCACCTTGCTCACTTTTCCCTCCCTGCAATGCCCACTTTGCTCCTTCCCATTAATCCACTCTCCAGTGAGATACTTCTTGAAAGCAGCTTCCTCTGTGAGCTCATCTGGTCCCAATTGTCTTTGTCCTCCAATTCAGGTTGTTCCATTCCCCAGAGTCCCATGATTTTTGATTATAGGTGGTACCATTCTCACTTTGTTTTGTTATAGTCAGGGCTTATAAGGGAATAGACTTAATACAGGACATATAATTTATAGGATTATTTTATAATAGTCACTCAAAAAGTTAAATGTAGAGAAGTACATCCTGTCACACCCTAGAGATGAAGAATCAAGCCAAGGGCCCAGATCCCATAGCAATGTCCTATACAAGTCCAGTTAAAGACCTAGAGTCCATGTCAAAGTTATCCATTAGGCAGTAGCTTGATAAAGTCCAGCTGGAGCCTAGAGCCCATGACAATATCTCATACAAAACCATATCAAGAATCTTCACTGGGACAACCCAAAGGTCAGTGGTGGAAGCTACAAAGTTTGCACTAGTGGGACAAAGGAACTGTGCCAGGAAACTGAGGGTTCTGCGCTAAGGAAACGATGCTCAAGGTAAGGCCCAGAGCTCTCTTAGAACAGCAGCCATCCTTAGTGACAAGGGCCCAAGGTCCTCTGATGATGAGAACAGCTAAGTTCATTTCAGGAAAACCAGCATGACAGACTTCTGCAGGAGGATCATCAGCATACCACATTTCTCTCCAGTTCTCCTCTTACACCGTTAGCAACAGTCCTTAGGTGGGCCATCCACTCCCAGCACTACAATGATTCAGTTCAGCTGGATGTTGCAAGCTGATCCTTAGTTAATCCACTAAAAATATAAAAGAGCTCAGACAAGCTCTTTAGTTGTTTTCTCAACTCCACTCCCATCTAAGAATTACAAATATTTGAGTTGCAAACTTTCACAGATGTACTGTGTAAGACTCACTTTATTGACTTATGAGCATATCTGACTTACCAACAATTCTCCTTGAACTGAACTTATTTTCAAATCAGGAACTTACTGTATAGCCTTAGGAAAGTCACTTCAATTTTTGGAGTCTCGGTTTTGCCCACTGGAAAATGGGGAAGATAAAAATGGCCTGATTTACATATACAAGGTGCGATGGAAATATTTGGTGAATGTTTAAGTTTTAAAAATATATTATAGTAAAAGACACATTGCCATTAGTTCCCCTCAAAACACTTTTCCTTGATTTGGACAAATTTACACATGGACCTTGTCACTTTCTGACACAGTTCTGGAAGTGCTTTTTCGTGATTGTCTTTACAAAGTGAGATCAGAAATACAGTGAATGTTGCCCAGTATCATCCAAGGGAAAAGCAAGCGCCTACAAAAACATGACAGCATGTTCTCATCCAACTTATACACTACATCTGGTCCATGCAATTTCTGACTCTTCCCCAAAGTCAAAATGACCACAGAAGCAAGTGTTTTGAGTTTATTCAGGACATTGAGGCAGTTACAACAATGCAGCTAAAGATGTGCGAACAGACTTCTAAGAGTGCATTGGGAATATTACTCAGCTATAAAAAGGGTGATCTTGGGACCTTTATAGGTAAATAGAGGCAACTTGAGACTATCCTCATAAGTGAAATAAGTAAGAGTCATATTTATAAATATCACATTGTCTCTCTAGTATAAAAAAAAAATAAAAAACTGAAAGTAATAAGATCCAAAATGTACAATAGAAATTGCAAAAGTGAAAGGGAGGGAAAGTGCTCTAAAGGATATAACTATATGTATGTTTAATTGTGTAAGATAGATGACCATATTACTAAGTTTTCATTAGATCATTGAACAGAATGGTTTGCACTGCAAATGTTTGAGTATTTGTCCACCTTTGATGCTTTGATTTTATAACTTGAACAACTATTTCTAAGAGGACAATATGTAACTCATCAACTAGTAATTTCTTAGTATTAATATTTTTCTTCAAAACTATGTATCACCTCTACCCTTTTTTCTGTTTTGTCTTTTTCTTTCCTTTTTTTCTTTAAATAAAAAAAAATATGATAAGTATGTTTGAAGTGAGGGGGACTATTTGGAAGTACACTGATAGCAATTGTCCTTTACTGTAAGAATTTTTTTTAATTTAGACATACACTGTATTTTTTATTATATCTTCTGCATGGTTGTTGATATTAAAGCCAATGGAAAAATACTAGAGATAGTAATCACCAGTTTAACATTCATGGTGCTCTTATTAATGTAAATCACTAGCCTAAGCTCCATATGAATTAAAACCTGCTATATAAGTAAGACCTACAGTTCAGATTAGCCAGTAGCTTGATAAATAACACTGGCGCTGGCCTGAGTGTTGCCAGGGAAGCTTAGAAGAAGAAGATCTCTGATTGGAGATCTCAGAAGTGGTGTCATAGGGGATGTGGCCTCAGCTGACACTGAGAAGCCAGTATGACTGAACCAGTGCTCTGGCAGGAGGAGGTGAAGAGGTGTGTGCAGAAGCAACATCATGAGCTGGACTTGGGCAAAGGGGTATTGTGCAAGGCCCTAAGCAACAAGTGACTTAGCTTGGTTAAAGCCTAGGGTTCCATAGCGGAATCCACCCCAGATAGTTGAGGTGGCAGACTGTCTAGTGCTGGCTTCAGAGCTGAGACTTCAACTGAGAAGCCACAGAGAGGTTCTGGAACTATTTTAATATGAAGATGCTTAAAAACAAGAGGGTGTCTGTGGGCAGGGTTCCCAAGCTGAGTCAGGAGCTTTGGCTCTTCCTCTCGAAGGGAAGGCCAAGGGGGACCTGGTGACCATGCAGTCCCGGAGTACTGCATCAATCAAGATGGGTGCTTGATCAATATATCTCTCTTGCCGTAATTCCAGCCCTTGTTCTTCCATGGCGCTCTCTTAAGAGATTTAAAGTATAGCAATAACTCAGGAAATGGAGGTCACGGATTTTTGCATTTGTTACATGTTTTTTAAATTTTCTTTTCAGAGAGGAAATAAAATGTAACCTTGTACCTCTAGTGACTCGTGAAACAGCATGAGATGATACACACGGGAGAGGATATTCTGCAGGTCATTGATCCACATTAAGCATTCTTTCACCAGTTTTCACCAGTCAACAAGGCATCTTGCACATTGCAAAAGAGCTAGAGGCATCTTCTCTTGCAGGCAGATCAGCGAGGAATTTGCTCTGGGAATAGTTTTTTTCTCTCTCGTCTTTTCCCACTGATGTACTTTATCAGATCTTCTATTGAAACAAGCAGGACCCACATGGACTCTGGCAGAGCCTCATTTTACTGAAGTTTCATTTGTCAAAATAGAGAGATCATCCGGCTCCTGCTGGAGTAAAGGAAGCTCGGCCTCCTCTGGTCAGTCATTGTCCTCATTCATTTCTTCTCAGCTTGCCCCTCCCTTCTCTCCCAATTATATAAGCGAAAATGAGCTGGTTTCACCTCCCACCCCACACAGTACCTGATGGCTACTGTGCCTCAGCACCAGTGTTGGAGGTCATGCTGGAGCTGGAGG
>PVJX010039803.1:0-15553 GCA_004027295.1 Dolichotis patagonum | reverse complement strand
CTATAGTGTTTTGTGTCAGCTGAGGCCCTACTGTGTCACTGGAGAGTCTCATAAGTTCTTTTAATTTTCTCTAACTTGGGGGGGGGCGTTATTGGTGTATTCCTCAACCTGTCTGATGTTTCCTGTGTGGGGGAGGTGTTTACCCACTCTCTTGCCAGGTTAGCCAAGGTCTTACACTTGAAGGGAGTTTCACTTCTGCTCCTATTTACCCCCTGCAGACCTCTATTTTAGGGGGAAAACTCACCACACTGACTGGAGCCTGCTGAGGTCTTCGGTTTGGGTGAGGGGTTCCTTAGTCTCTCATCCAGCCAGGATGGTAGTCCACTGTAGTCCAAGGTTCCGATGTTCCCGGTGGAAGAGTGGGTCCAGCATCTGCAGTCCCAGGCAACTCAGCCCTGTGGTGGGCTTCCTTGATGTTCCTGGAGGAAGGGTGGGCCCAGTGGCAGCAGTCCCAGGCAGCTCAGGCCTGCAGCGGGCTTCTGAGATGTTCCAGGTGGAAGGGTGGGCTTACCCGCTGGTCCTGGTGGAAGGGTGGTCCCAGCAGCAGCGATGCCAGACACCTGAGGCCTTCAGCAGGCTTCCGGGATGCTCCCAGTGGAAGGGTGGGCCCAGCAGCAGCAGTCCCAGGCAGCTCAGCCTTGTGGCGTGCTTACCTGCTGGTCCCGGTGGAAGGGTGGTGCCAGCAGCCGGTGTCCCACACATCTGAGGCCTTGGGCGGACCCAGCAGCTGTGGTCCCAGGCAGCTGAGTATCTCAGAATTTCTTCATTTCTTCCAAGTTCTTTAATTCTTTGATGCACAGATTTGTGAAAAAACTGTTAGTAATCTTCTGGATTTCAGGAATGTCCATTGTGATTTCACCTTTTCATTTATAATTGACTCGATTTGTGCCTTTTCCTTTTTTATTTGTGGTAAAATTATGTATTTATCTATTTATTCTTTCAAAGAACCAGCTCTGACTCATTGATTCTTTGTATTGTTTTTTAAGTCTCCATTTCATTGATTTTGCTTTGATCATTATAATTTCCTTCATTGTACCAGCTCTTATATTTTATTTTTTTAAATTTTATTTTAAAGAGAATAAAACAGAAGACAGAACAAAGCAGATCAGAACAATGTAAACAATACAGCACTTAACAATGAGACAACCGGATATTAACAGTAGCTACTATGTCTCTTTCTTTGAAATAGTTGAGCATAGCTTCACACACAATAATATCAAACATAACAAAATAGTATAAAACCATTCAAGAGAATGAAAGTATTACAGGGCATTCTGAACCAAATAACAGAAAATGAACAATGGCTACTATAATGTCTCATTTCCCATTAAAAATTTGTTTATACTATCCCATATATTAAAATCCAGTAAGATGCAACATGATAGAATCAATGGTAATAGAAGAACAAAAGCATAGTAGAACTTCAAAGCAAGATGATATTAAATCAGCAATGGCTGCCATAATGTCTTGTTTTCTTCAAAATAAGCTCTTATATTTTATAACCTTAAAGTACATGATTAGATTATTTACTTGGGCTATTTTTCAGATGTGGGCATTCACAGCTATGAACTTCTCCCTTAGAACTGCTTTCCTTGTGTCCTATAAATTATAGTATGTTGTATTCACATTATCATTTGATTCTAGGAACTATCTTATTTCTTCCTTAATTTCTTCTATGATTCATTGATTATTCAGCAGTGTGTTAATTTCCATACATTTGCATAATTTACTTGGTTTATTTTGCCATTGATTCTAGTTTCATTGCACTGTGATCTGATAACAGGTATTATAAATTTCTGATTTGAACAAAGTTCTGTGTGCTGCCCAAAGGATGTGTACAGTGGACCTTTGACTTTTGAAATCAATTGGTTCCCAAGGACTGGTTGTAACTTCAGTTATCAGTTGAAGGCTCTGGCTTCTCTACACAGCCTTCAGAATTTCTCTCCTGAATACAGGCAGACTTTCAGTGTCCTTAGAGAGACACTGGCCCAGGATTTCTCAATTAACCCATACAGGAAAAGATGCTGTAATGCTCCTTCCAGAACTCTTTAAGGGTTAAATCTGTATCTGAGACCATCTGGAAGCACAAACAGCTGGCATTCAGGACATAACTAAGACTTAGGTCATCAGTTAAAACTAAAATTCCAGTATACCCCACATTGTTCATATGTCAGGCTGATTATAACTCAAGAGCCCACTGTATTCTGCAGTTTTCAGGTAGAACACTATAGATACCAATTAGTTCCATTTTTTGAAAGGTTTGGTTCAACTGTGATATTTCTTTGTTGATATTTTTGTCTCTTTGATCTATTTCTGATAGATTGAGGCTCCCCATTATAATTGTATTGATACTTATCTGATCTTTTATCTTCAGTAGTGTCTGTTTTAGGAAATTTGGTGCATTGTGGGGTTTTGGTGCATATATGTTTATATTTATTGTCTCTTCCTGTTGACTAGTTCCATTAATTATTATATAGTGTCATTCTTTGTGTCTTTTGTCCAGATTTGGCTTAAAATAATCCTTATGTTAAATAGGATAACTACTTCTACTTGTTTTAGGACTCCCTTTGCATGGAATACTGTTTTCTAGCATTTGATTTTTACTCCATGAATTTCTTTTTGGGTTAAATGTGTTTCTAGTATATAACATACTGTTGGATTTTGTTTCTTGATCCATACTGCTAATCTGTGTCTTTTGATTGGTCAATTAAGACCATTCACATTGATAGTTATAATTGATAGGTATCCATTTTCTCCTGTCATTGTGTTCATTTCCAGCTGTTGTTTTCCTTTGTTTCCCATCTCCTTAATTGACCTACTAGTACATTTAGTCTGTTGAACTTTTTGACATTGTTAACCTCATTGTCTCTTTCTAGGATATCCCTGAGAATTTTTCAGAATGCTGTTTTGGTGGTCATTAATTTCTTTGGTGTTCTTTATCATGGAAATATCTTATTTCTCCAACTTTGAAAGATAATTTTGCTGGATATATTTGTCTGGGTTGGAAGTTGTTTTCTTCTAAGGACTGAAATGCTTCATTTCAAGCTCTTTCCTATAAAGTTTGTGTTGTGAAATCTGCTGTAATTATGATGGATTTTCCTTTATAAGTGATTTGTTGCTTTTTTCTAATGATTTTTAAGATTTTGTTCTTGTGTTGGATTTTTGATATTTTAATTATGTGGCATAGAGTGGTTTTTTCTTCTTTCTTTCTTTCTTTCTTTCTTTCTTTCTTTCTTTCTTTCTTTCTTTCTTTCTTTCTTCTCTTTTTCCTTCTCCTCCTTCTCCTCCTTCTCCTCCTCCTCCTTCTTTTTTTTTTGTACCAGCAATCAAACTCACAACTTCGCACTTGTCAGGCAGGCACTGTGCCACTGAGCTATATCCCTGGCCCTAGAGTGGTTTTTTTCTGATGATGACTCTTAGCCTAACAGATTTAATAAAGGAACAAAATTAGAGCTCCAACCCTTCCCAGTTCCACAACTTATCACAAAGTTACACCAATCATGCCAAAATGGCATTGATATCAAGATAGGCAAACCCCCAAGGTACCAATATGAAGTCCCAAAATAGATACCCACGTAACAGTTGATTTCTGGCAAAGATGCAAAAGCAATTAAGTGGAAAAAGAATTGTACCATCAATAAATATACTGGAACAACTGTATATCCACATGCAGAATACCCAAACCTTATGCCACATCAAAAACTTCTTAAGGCATCCAAAAGTTAACTCAAAATGGTTCACAGTGAGTTAGTTAAAGTAAAGTCAGGTGTGACTTGAGTCATTGCTTTGCCTGAGGTCATTTTCTCTGGGACAAAAAAACTGGGACAAGGTATAGAAGAGAAGGCAGTACCTACAGAGGTGTTCAGTGAAGGAGGCTTTGAATTTGCTTCTGGACAGGCCATATGGATAACAAAAAAGACCATTCTGCTGCTGCTGCTGCTGCTGCTGCTGCTGCTGCTGCTGCTGCTGCTTCTTCTTCTTCTTCTTCTTCTTCTTCTTCTTCTTCTTCTTCTTCTTCTTTTTAACTTGTCTTAACTTTTTTATATACATAAACATACAGAAACATATGAGTGTTTCTTTTAGCCTGTCACACTAATGAAGCAATATGATGTTTACACATGCATGTCTGGTTTATTTCACTAATTAGTATATCCTCAAGGTACATTCATTTGCCAATAAAACTGTCCAATTTATTGTTATTTATGACTGAGTAGTATTCTATTGTATAGAAATACCACATCTTTTTTATGTATTCCTCGGTCAGTGGCCATTTAGTTTGTTTCCTAGATCTGGCTATTACAAACTGAGCTGCTATAAACATGAGTGCAAATATATCGCTGTGGTATAATGTTTTTAATTCTCTTGGGAAGATACCCAGAAGGGGCAATAGCTGGGTAGAATGGGATCTCCAATCCTAGGTTTTTTTAAAGGAAATCTCCACACTGCTTTCCATAGTGGTTGCACCAGTCTGCATTCGCAACAATGGAGAAGGATTCCTTTTTCCCCACAGCCCCTCCAGCATTTGTTATTGCTTGATTTCTTAATACTAGCCATTCTTTCTGGGGTGAGGTGTAATCCCAGTGTTGTTTTAATTTGCATCTCTCAAATAACCAATGCTGTTTAACATTTTTCACATATTGATTTGACATTTGTATTTCTTCATCTGAGAAGTATGTGTTCATCTCAGATGCCCAATTTTGGATTGGGTCTTTAAATCTAGGAGGACTGATTTTTTTTTAGTTCTTTATATGTTCTCAGTAGTAATCCTTTTTCTGAGGAACAGCTGGTAAACAGTTTTTCCCATATTGTGGGTTGTCTCTTCAGTCTGTTGGTGGTTTCTCTTGCTGTGCAAAAGTTTTTTGGTAGGATGAGATCCCATTTGTTGATTCTTTGCAATAAGTCCTGTGCAATCTGGGTTTTATTCGTAAAAGGTTTGCCTACACCAATGTCTTCAAGAGTTTTACCTATTCTATCTTCCAGCAGATATAATGATTCTGTTTTAATATCCAGATCTTTAATCCATTCTGATTTTAACTTGGTACATGGTGAAAGATATGGGTCCAGTTTTAATCTTCGGCATGTGGAAAGCCAGTTTTTCCAACACTATTTATTAAAGAGGCTGTCTTTCTTCCAGTGAATGTATTTGGCACCTTTGTCAAAGATGAGGTAGCTTAGTGTGTCTGCAGTTGTTTCTGCATCTTGTAATCTATTCCATTGATCTACAGCTCTGTTTTTTTGCCGATACCACACAGTTTATCACAGTAGTTTTACAGTATAATTTCAAGTCAGGGATTGTGATGCCTACTGTCTTGTCTTTGTTGCCCAGGATCACCTTTGCTATTCTAGGTCTCTTCTGATTCCAGATGAATTTAAGATTGTTTTCTCTAGTTCTCTAAGGTATGGTATTGGAATTTTGATTGGGATTGCATTGAATCTATATGACAGTTTTGGAAGTATGGCCATGTTCACTATATTGGTTCTTCCTACACAAAAGCACAGGATATCTCTCCATTTTCTAATATACTCTTCAATATCCTTTTTCAGAGTACGGTAGTTTTCAATGTAGAGGTCTTTCACATCTTTTGTTAGATTGACCTAGGTATTTCATTTTTTTGGATGCTATTGCAAAGAGGTATTGTTTCCCTGATTTCTCTCTTAGTGAATTTGTTATTTGTGTACAAGAAGACCATTGATTTTTGAGTGTTGACTTTGTAGCCAGCTATATGGCTGAATTTGCTTATTAAATCTAGTAGTCTTCGTTGGAGTTTTTGGGGTCTTCTATGGAGAGTATCATCCAATCTGCAAATGATGACAGTTTAACTTCATCTTTGTCTGTCATTATTCCTTTTATGTCTTTCTCTTGTCTAATTGCTCTGGCTAAAGTTTCCAAGACTGTGTTAAATAAGAGTGGAGACAGTGGACATCTTTGTCTTGTTCCAGATTTTAGCATGAAAGCTTTCAGTTTTTGTCCATTTAGTATGATATTGGTTGTTGGTTTGTCATGGATCGCTTTTATCAGAATGAGATAAAGACCATCTGTTCCAATATTCTGTAGGGTTTTTATCATGAATGGATGCTGGACTGTGTCAAAAGCTTTTTTTTGCATCTATTGAGATAAGCATGTGTAATAAAGTCAAACAAAACAGAATAAAACCATTCCAACTGATGAATGAAAACATTGAAAGGCTTCAAAGCTATGAAATGGGGACTCATGATTACCATAAAATCTTATATATTCTTATCAACTCTCATACTAGGGAGACTATATGGTATTTACAAATGTGAGTCTGGTTTATTTTGCTTATGAGTATGGTCTCAAGTTGTGCCCATTTATTTATAAATATCTTGATGTGATCATTCTTTATAGCTGAGTAGTACTCCATTGTATAAAATTGCCACAACTTTTTTATCCATTCCTCAGTTGATGGGCACTTAGGTTGTTTCCAAGATCTGGCTATTACAAATTGTGCTGCTATAAACATGGGTGCACATATATCACTGTGGTATGATGTTTTCAGTTCTGGGAATATGCCTAGAAGTGGAATAGCTGGGTAAAATGGGACCTCCAGACCCAGATTTTTGAGGAATCTCCAGACTGACCTTCACAGTAGTTGCACCAGTCTACACTTCCACCAACAGTGCAGAAGCCACAGCCTCTGCAGCACTTGTTGTTGGTAGTTTTTTCTATCCTGGCCATTCTTTCTGGGTGAGATGGAATCTCAGTGTGGTTTTAATTTGCATTTCTCTCATGACTAATGATAATGAACATTTTTTCATGTATTTATTTGCCATTCATTTTTCTTCATCTGAAAACTGTGTATTCATTTCAGATGCCCATTTTTGGATTGGGTCTTTGAATTTCGAGGGTCTGATTTTTTTTAATTCTTTATAAGTTCTAGACAGAAGTCCTTTGTCTGAGGCACTGTCCATTAAGATTTTTTCCCAATTTGTGGGTTTTCACTCTGTTGGAAATCTCTTTCGACATGCAGAAACTCTTTAATAAAGATGTGGTCCCAGTTATTGATTCTAGGAAGTATTTCCCATGTGGTTTGATTTTTGTTCATGAATTCTCTACCTATCCCTTTATCTTTGAGATTTTTACCTACTTTGTCTTCCAACAGATTTAGTGTTTCTGTTTATTATGCTTGATGGTATGAACAGCTATTTTGAAGGAAACAAAACATTATGACAGCTATTGCTGATTTAATATCATCTTGCTTAGAAGTCCTACCATGCTTATATTCTATTACCATTGGTTCTATCATGTTGTGTCTTATTGGGATTTTAATATATGTGATAGTATAAACAAAATTTTTTATTGAAAATGAGATATTATAGTACCCATTGATCATTCTCTGTTATTCGGTTCAGAATGCCCTGTAATTCTTTCATTCTTTGAATGGTTCTATACTATTTTGTTATGTTTGATATTATTGTATTTGAAACTATGCTCAACTATAGCAGAGAAAGAGATATTGTGATAGCTACTGTTAATGTCTGGTTTTCTTAAAGTACCATGTTGCCTATGTTGTCCTGTTCTGATCTGCTCTGTTCTGCCCTCTTTTGTTTTATTCTCTTTAAAATAAAAAAAGAGATGATCATGTGTTTTTTGTCCTCAGCTCTATGTTAATAGGGTGTAACACATTTATGGATTTATGGTTGTTGAACCATATGGATGTTGAACCAATTCATCTCTGGGATGAATCCCACTTAGTCATGGTGTGCAATGTTTTTGACAGTTTGCTGCAGTCTGTTTGCCAGTAGCATATTGAAGATTTTTGCATCATGTTCATTAGGGAGATTGGCCTGTCATTCTGTTTCTTAGTTGGGTTCTTCTGTGGTTTTGGTATCAGGGTAATGCTTGCTTCCAGGAATGAATTTGGGAGTATTGCTTTCCTTTCAATTTCATTAAAGAGTTTGAGAAGTAGTGGTGTTAGGTCTTCTCTAAATTTCATGTAGAATTCTGAAGTGAATCCATCAAGGCCTGGGTTTTCTTTGTTGGTAGGTTTTTAATTACATTTTTATTTCATGGTTGATACTGATTTATTTAGGATTTTTATGTCTTCTTGGTTCAGCTTTGGTAATTCTTATGTGTCTAGGAATCTGTCCATTTGTTCTGTATTTTCCTTCTTACTAGAATATAGGTTTTCAAAGCAGGTGTAGATGCTCTTCTGGCGTTCTACAGGGTCCATTGTGATTTCACCCTTTTCATTCCTAATTGCATGTATTGGAGTTTTTTCTTTCCTTTTTTGGATAATGCTGGCTAAGAGTTTGTTTATTTAATCTTTCAAAGAAATAATTCTTCAATTCATTGTTTCTTTGTATTTTTTTTAGTCTGCAGTGTGTTAATTTCTGCTCTTTATAATTTCCTCTCCTGTATTAGCTTCACAAACTACATCTTTATGTATTGCACATTAGTAACATAGATTTATGTTTTTAAAAAGTTTTTGTGATTTAAACATATACTGATAAAAAATAAATTTTATACAAGAATTTAAAATAAATTTATAAAATAAAGTTACCTTAATATAGATCTTTATTTTTGGCTATATGTTTACTTTTTTAGAAATCTTTCTGTTTTCACGTTGCTTCGTGTTTCTATTTTCCCTTTCATCTTGAAGACCATCCTCTTAATTCTTCAATGTTTCTTGTCCAGTGGTAAGGAACAACCTCAGCTTTTGTTATTTGATGAAATGTTAATTGCTCCTTCATGAATTGTTTGTTTGCTTGCTTGTTTTTTCAGTATTGGAAATTGAACCCAGGGTCTTTGCACTGAGCTGCATCCCAGTTTTATTTATTAATTTATTTTTTCATTTTTGAGACAAAGTCTCACTACATTGCTCAGCCTGAGCTTAAATTTGCAATCCTCCTGCCTCATTTTTCCAAGTGCTGGAATTATAGGTGTGCACTACAACACCTGGATAACTTTATTTTTCGAGGACAGTTTTGCCAGATATGGTATTCTTGTTTGGCATAATTGTTATTTTTTCAGAACTTTGACTCTGTTATCCCAATTCTTTCTGGCCCACAAGTTTTCTGCCTAGAAATCCACTGATAAACTTGTGCTCCTTTGTACATAAGGAATAACTTTTCCCTTAGTTTCTTTTTTGAATTAATTTAGATATACATAATGATCACATTCATCACTGTACCTGTACAGCATATATTTTAGTTCCTTTTTTCCCCCAATTTTCCTCCCGTCTTTAACCCTTGTTGCGCTCCTCCTTTACAAAGCTTCATTTACATTTATCTTTTTTCTTTTTCCTTCCACCCTTACTCTAATTCCCCTTTCCCTTGAACAATTACTTCGTATTTCATAATATTTATTATACATGTTTCCTCTTATTCACACTTTCAGTTTCACATTACCGCAGAGACAATGTGATATTTGCATATGTGTGTCCAATTTATTTCACTTAAAGAGTGTGGTTTCAAGGTCCATCCATTTAGTTACTAATGCCTCAAGTTTGTCCTTTTTTATTCCTGTGTAGTGTTCCACTGTGTTTTTATTTTCTTAATTTTTATTTTAAAGAGGGTAAAATTATATACAACAAAACAGAACAAAACAACACAAGAAAGCCATTTAAGAGACATAAATTTCAAAGCAAGGCAATCAGAGATCTTCAGTATCTATCATATTGTCTCTTGTATTCTTCCAAATAGTTGTCCCTATCTTCACATACAGAGAATTCACATGAAACAACATAGTATAGAACTGATCTGAACAGGATGAGGAAGACGTTTTAGGTCTTCAAGACCAGACAATAGGGAAGTCAACAATGGCTATCATAGTGTCTCTCATTCTCTTGAAAATAGCTGTCCATACCTTCATGTATGTTGAACTTAAAACAGGCTAAAATCTCTCTGAACAAATAATAATAGTAGAACAATAATAGTAGAACAAAGAATAATAGTATGGCTGGATTTCATTTCAGGCCACTATGGAATCAGTACCTTAGTGTCTCTTTTTCTTCAAAGTAGTTGTTCATTTCATCATGCGTTATATAATCAGTTCTCATAAACTGTTTATAGGTTCTACACATGCATGAGTCTCTACAACTATTTCTATCCTTTCTGTATTAGAGGGGAAGACAAAACATAGCAAGACAAAACAAAACAAATTCCTAGAAAAACATGAAATGAAAAAGTCATAGTACAAAGTACAAGGTGATCTACAATGGTTACTGTGTTGTCTCTTGTTATCTTCAATAGAATTGTCCATATCATCAGGCATAGTATAATTGAATATAGCAGTATATAACAATATTAATAAAAACTAAACATTATAGACAGTATAAAGCTTCAAAAGCAGGTAATAATCAAACCAGAGTGGGTATCCTATTGAACTTTATCATCTTCAGTGTAGTTGCCTATACTCTTAGACTTGATACTATCAATCATAACAGATTTGAAGAAAATCTGTCAATACAAAACAGTATAACAAACCAGATTCAATTAAGATCAGTCATGATTAAACAGTGCAAGTTATACAGGGCTTCAGATTAAGTTAACAGGAAATTAATGATGATTACTATATCCAGCTATTTTCAGGATACCTGTCTGTGCCCTCAAATCTAGTACAAGTAGACAAACTGGAACAGAATATAATCCATCTAAATAGAGCGGTGTGAGTAATGTGGGTTTTAGATCCTGATACACTATTAACAATATACTCTACCTTCTTTTTTTAGACTGTTCCTCCCCTTTCACTCCCACAGGGTGCACTGCACATTTTGGGTCCCACCAAACCCCTCAGTTTTTAGATTTGGGGGGCAACCTGCTATTTACCTAAGTGGTTCCAAACCTTCTCACTCCTGGACTTGATCTCAGGTTGTATTCTTTTAGCTACAAAAGCCTTAAGGTTTTCCTTTGTTATAGCTTAGTAGTTCTCTACTGCATATAGGTATCCTGTCTTTCCAACCTATCTGCAGGTGCTGGTCAGGTTGCCCTTACTGCTCTCTGGTTCCCTGTCACAGAGAGCATTGTTTCCTCATATTTGATTTTAGCCCATAAACCCTTTTTCAGGTTAATTTTATTTCCTCTACATTGCATCTTGGTGGTCCCTACCTCATGATCTACTCTGCCTGTTTCTTTTTTTTTTAAAGTGTATCAAGGCCATCTATGTTAGAGATTATAGCCAACCTTCTCTGCCTCATTTCTGCTATGCTATTTTTCTGCCAATGGGTATCTACTTTTCTCCTTCATTCCACTGTCGGCCCCGTTCATTGAGGCCTCTCTGCCACTGTTCCTAAAATCCTGGTATTTTTTTTCTCTCTCTAGAATGTCCTTCAGTATTCTCTGTAGGGTTGGATTGGTGGTCACAAATTCACCCAGTTCCTCTTTGTCATGGCAGCATCTTGTTTCTCCATTAATTTCTAGAGAGAGTTTTGCAGGGTACATCAATCTGGGCTGGAGGTTATTTTCTTTCAGGGTTTGGATTACTTCACTCCAAGCTCTTCTTGATTTGATGGTCTGTGTCGAGAAGTCTGCTGTGATTTTGATGGGTTTTCCTATATAGGTGATCTGTTTCTTTTCTCTGATGGCTTTTAATATTTTGTTCTTATATTGAATTTCTGGGATCTTGATTATTATGTGTCTGGGTATAGCTCTGTTTTGGTTGTAGGTGACTGGAGTTCTGTATGCCTCAAACATCTGCATATCATTTCCTTTTGCTATGCTTGGGAAGTTTTCCTCAATTATTTCTGTGAATAGCCTTTGTAATTTCTTTGTTTTGACTCCTGCTTGCTTCTTCATTCACGTTTTTTATTCTTAGGTTATAGATCCTCTTGTCATCTTCTAGCCTTTGTATTGTTACTGCCTATTTCCTTGTTATTTTTAAGAGATCTTTCCTTTCATGATCACACATTGAAAACCTGTCTTCAAGTTTTGATAGTCTATCCTTAGTTTCTTTCAAGCAGTTTTGCCAGCTTTCAATGGAGTTTTTAATTTCCTGGTAATTTTTTGAATCTGCTTCATGTATTCTGTTTTCTTTATATTTTTCATCGAACATTTCTCTCCTTTTTTTGTGTTCCTCCATTCATCCGTCTGTGTCTTCTTGAGAGGTGCTTAGCATTTCTTTCATTAATCTACTTATATCTTGCTTAACTTGAATTAATATTTCAGTTTTGAGCTCGTCTATGAGGTCCCAAATATATCTCTGTATGTCCGCTGATGCCATGTTTGATATTGCATTTTTGCTGCCCTCAATCTCTTTTGTATTTGCCTCTCCTGGATCAATATTAGGTTTGGGGGCTGGGGGCTTTTTCTTATTTCTTTCTCTTGTCATGTTTTTGGTTTCTTCCATACAAGTATATAGTGTAGTTCCCAACCCCTTTCCTTGTTGGTTATAGTTCCTCTGAAGAGTGCTGGCTTGGGGTTTCTGCCCTCTCCGTTTTACTGTTGGTCACTGAGGTGCAAACAGGGTCGGCGTATGCCGGCCCCTCCCCTCCGGGCCAGTCAACCTTCGGGGGCCTTCACTGCGTTAGTGTGTGCTGCCCGTAGTGCATCAGTTTGGGACTACTTATGGGGTCCCAGTCAGGGGTGTGACCCAGGCCAAGCAGATCCCACCAACCTGCTTTGGGAGGAGATCAACCAGCTGAAGTCCCTGCCGTTCCTAGTTCAGGCCTGTCCTGCCCAACTCCAACATGTTGTCCAGTTGGTCGCCCCTTTCCCATGGGAGAGTCTTATTCCCAGAACTCAGCCCGGGTTAACTCAGCCTGGGTTAATGCTGGTCCCTCTCTGGCTCCCCGACCTCCGACTTTAGCGCAGCTGCGTTCGTGGTGGCTCTAGGCGAGTTGCGTGCGGGGTGGCTCGGGCAAATTGCATCGGTGGGAGTTTGGGTGCTCAGGCCAGTCTTAGCGGCAGAAATTCAGGTGGCTCAGCGAGAGCGCCATGACCAGTAGCTTCTCTAATGGTAGCCCTAGGACTTCGTATTTGATCAGCTCTTTTCCCTTCAGTTTCTTCCTGGGTCAAGAGAATCCGTCTCTGTCCGGACCTCTCCAGGGTGTTGTATTATGGTGTCTGAGCTGTCTGTCTTAGAGAGGCTCCGTATCCAGCTGCTTACCAGTCCGCCATCTTTAGCTCCTTCCACTGTATTTTTAAAAACCTCATCTTTTTATCTGTTCTTCAGTTGATGGTCATTTATGTTGTTTCCAAGATTTAGGTAGTATAAACGATGCTGCTATACACTGGGGCACACATATATTGCTGTGGTATGATGTTTTTAAAGTCGTTTGAGAGTATACCAAGAAGTGGAATAGCTGGGTCGAATGGAATCTCTAGTCCTAGTTTTTTGAGGAATCTCCACACTGATTTCCATGGTGGTTGCACCAGTCATTGCTGGTTACACCAACAGTGAAGAAGGGTTCCTTTTCCCCACAGCCCTGCCAGCATTTGTTATACGTTAATTTGTTGATAATAGCTATTCTTTCTGGAATGAGATGGATTCTCAGCATTGTTTTAATTTGCATCTCTGGGATGATCACTGATGTTGAGCATGTTTTCATGTATTTAGTTGCAGCTTGTATTTCTGAGAAGTGTCTATTCATTTTAGATGCCCATTTTTGGATTGGATCTTTATATTTGAGGGTCTTGATTTTTTTTTTAGTTCTTCATACATTCTGGATATTAGTCTTTTAACTGAAGAACAAGTGGCTAAGATTTTTTTCCCACTCTGTGGATTGTCTTTTCACTCTGTTGGTGATTTCTTTTGCTATGAAAAAGCTTTTTATTTATTTTATTTTATGTTTTTTTTTATTTTTGGTACCAGGGATCGAACTCATGACCTCGAGCTAGCCAGGCAGGCGCTTACACCGCTGAGCTAAATCCCATCCCCACAAAAGCCTTTTAATAAGATGAAGTTCTACTTGTTCATTCTTTGTAGTATTTCCCATGCCATCAGCATTTTGTTCATGAAGTCTTTGCTTACATCTGTCTCTTCAAAAGTTCTATCTAGTCTATCTTCCAACAGATTTAGTGTTTTTAATATTTAGATCTTTGATTCATTTTCATTTTAGTTTAGTGCCTGGTCATATAGGTGGGGCAAGTTTTAATCTTCAGCATGTGTAGATCCAGTTTTTCCAGCACCATTTTAATAAAGAGGTTATCTCTCTTCCAGTAAATGTGTTTGGTACCTTTGTCAAAGATAAGGTGGCTGAGTATGTTTGAAGTTATTTCTGCATCTTCTAACCTGTTCCACTGGTCTTCAGATGTGTGTTTTTTGTTTTGGTTGGGGTTTTCTTTGTGTGTTTTGCCATTACTGTGCTGTTTTGTTTTGTTTTTTTTAATCACAGTAGTTCTGTAGTATAATTTCAAGCTGGGGATTGTGATGCCCTCTTCTTTGCCTTTGTTGCCCAGAATTATTTTTGCTATTCTAGTTCTCTTCTGGTTCCAAATGAATTTTCACAATGTTTGCTTTAGTACTGTGAGGAGTGCTGATGGCTTTTTAATTGGGATTGCATTGAATCTGTATGACAAATTTGGGAGTCAAGCCATTTTTAGTATATTGATTTTTCCTACCCGAGAGCAAGGAATATCTTTTCATTTCCTGATAGTGTCTTCAGTCTCCTTTTTCAGAGTACTGTAGTTTTCAATGTAGAGGTCGTTTACATCCTTCATTCAATTGATTAGTGAATACTTCTTTTGCTATTGTGAAAGATGTGGTTTCCCTAATTTGACTCACAGTGACTTTGTTATTTGTATACAGGAATGAAATTGTTTTTGCATGTCAACTTTTTATCTATCTACATGACTAAATCTGGTTATTAAATCTAGAAGTCTTTTTGTGGAGTTTTTGGAGTCTTCTATGTAGAGTATCGTGTCATCTGCAAATAAAGATAATTTAAGTTCTACCTTCCATATCTTTATTCCTTTCATTTCTTTTTCTTGTTTAATTGCTCTAGGTAATGTTTGCAGAACTATAATACGCTTTGGTGTTAATATCTTTGTAGTTATTCTAAATGGAGTTTTTGGCCTTCTCAAATTTGTCTATCCATTTGTTTTCGCAGATTTGAGACTTTTTTATCATTATGTCTCTACATACATTGCCTAATCCTTTTTTTGTCTCTTTTTCTTGAATTTCTATAGTGTGTAAATTGGTCCTCTTGCTAATATCCCATAAATCTCTTTTTTTGTTGTTGTTCTTCATTTTTTTTTCATTTTGCTCCTCTGCTTTAAAATGACTTGCCTTGAAATTTGATTATTATTTCTTCTGTTTGATAAAATATGTGGTTAACTTTATAGTGATATTTTCAGTTGGGTTATTCTGATTTTTAGCCCCAGAATTTTTATTTGGTTCCTTTTTAGTTACAGAATTTTTGTTGGTACCCTCATTTTGTTTATATATCATTTGCCTGACTTTACTTATTGTATGTCTATTTCTAGTCTACTGAGCATCTTTGTGGCAATTATTTTACATTCTTTGTTAAGCAGTCATAGATCTGTGTTTTGATAGGTTTGGTTTGTGGAATTGTATTTTGTGTTTTGATGGTTTGTGTTTGTTTCTTTGTATGCCTTATGATTTGTTGTTGTTCTTGTTGAGACTTGGACATTTGAA
>PVJX010039802.1:0-15556 GCA_004027295.1 Dolichotis patagonum | reverse complement strand
TCTCACCGAGTCTGGCAGGTCAGGTGGGAGGGAGCAGAGACGAAGGCCCAGGCCTCTGAGCTAGGCCTTCCAGCCCGGCTACTTCCAAGGGGCTCATCACCCAGAGCTGTATGATGCAAATGGCAACTGCTCTAGGTCTTAAACAGCCGGACCAGGATGGCACCCAGCAGGTCCAAGCTGAGCAAATGCTGGCTCTGGCTCCCATCGATCACTGCCTGGCCACCCAGCAAAGCCTCTGCCACTGCCCCAAGGCTGCTCAGGTTTAATAGGCCCTGCTGACCAGGCCTTTTCTAAGTATAGCACATGTGTCCTTCACATGTCTCAATAAAGCATGCCACTGTCAACTAAGGACTATTTGGCTAAGCTTCCCTTGCTCACCACTGCAGAAGCAGGCCTCACAGACAAGACAGACCAGTCATTTCCACCCACCCTGCTACCCACCCAGCCCAGTGGCAGTCCCAAGGGTGGTCAGGGCCCAGGGTTCTTTGAGACACATGGTTCTGACTTCTGCTTATAGAACAAGCATGAAAACAGAACCCAGTACCGAGCTTGGCATGCTGATGACACCAACATCACTGACTTCAAGGTTCCATTTCAGGACTGAGAGCAGGGTAAGGTGATCAGTCATCATGACAAACACCCTGTCACAATGTCACAGAGCACAGCCAAGCCAATGCCTTGCAGATTGCTGAAGAAGCTGCAGTGGCAGAAGCAATCCCCTGGGGATGTCTTCTTGACAACTGCTTCCAAATGCTCTTGCAGACCCAGCAGGCCCTCTGTCCAGGCTGAGAACCACTTCTTCCTGAGGAGCAGACTGAAGACACCCACATAGTGTCCAGTCACCAACACCAGCCTGGAAGGGTCTCACTCAGTATGTCTACAGAAGCCCACTAGTGTCTGTAGTCATTAAAGCCACCTGTGTTCCAGACTTTCCTATATGTACCAGGTCAGAGTGGGGAACAAGACACTGTATTTGCTCTATGGCTCTCTAGTCCAGATGGCTGTTAGGAGTACAACTGAGGTGCCATCTCCAGCAGGACTCTTGGGGCATAACAGTATGTCACATGTGAGAAGGCTCCAATCTACCCACTCACCCATTAACTCCCTCATCTGTGTACACATGCATTCATCCACTCCCTCTTTTAACATTCCTTTTATCCACTCATCTATCCACCTGTCCATCCTTCCACCTACCCACTCATCTATCCATCTATCCATGTGTCTACCATTTTCCCCATCTATCCATCCATCCATCCATCCATCCATCCATCCAACCATCCACCATTCATCCCCTCATGCATCCATCCATCCATCCATCCACCAACTCACATATGCATTCATTTATTAGACTACCCTTCTGCTCAGTCATCCACCTATATGTTCATTCTCTTGTCCATACATTCATTCATCTTTCAACCTATCCATCCATCCATCTATCCATACTATCTACTCATCAACAATATATCTACGCATCCACAATCCATCTACCTGCTCACCTACTCACACTTCTGCTGCCCAGTCACATCCATCCTTCTATCCATCCTTCTACTTACCATCTGACCCTGCTTCCATCTACTCACTCAGCTGTCTTTCTACCCATCCATAACTGGTCAGGCAGCTGCCCTCATGGTGCTAATCCATGGAGGAATCAGAGACAGTGACCCTTCCCTCTCTACTTTGGATGGGTGAGTTTATTAGATCTGTCCACTGGCATGATGAACAGGGGTCAGAGAGCATCTCGTTTGCACCCTGGCAGAGCCTGTGGAGCTCAGAGCATCTCCACAGCACCTTGTGACTGCTGATTCCTGTGGTGTCTTGCATGGGGACTCCCCAGGAAGTGGGCATGTGGTCACCCTGGGGATAGTGTGAGCTTGCACTTGAGGGGCTCACTGTGGAGTCACATGCTGGGGAAATCAGGCAGTTGGTATCACCAGTCAGTGAGCATGAGGCCTAGGACTTGGGATCAGTAGAGGACAGTTGCTATCTGACCTTTCACAACTCACTCAGCCTCTCTATTTCTGGCCTGTAAAGTGGGATAATAATGCACGTTCATCATGGGGCTGAGCAGAAGCCACTACCACCTGGCAAAGAGCAGGTCTTCTGGCCAAGGCAGAGGAGCCTGTAGAGTTCTCACTGAGCTGTCCACCTCTGCTTTACAGACAGCACAAATTTAAGCTGCGTGAAAGTGCCTGTAAGTGACTCACTGTGCACCACCCTTCCTCGAAGCCTGGAGCTGTGAGGACATGTGGCTGCCTCCACATGTGGACCAGCACCATCCAATTCTGATTATCCAACTCTGTCCTGGGTCACAGCCCCTGGGAACTGCAGCCCTGACGCAGTGCAGCCTAGGGCTGGAACTCATTAGGCAAGCAGGACGCTGCCAGGAATGCACTGTGAGGGGCCAGATGCAACTGGGCAGGGCGGACTTCTTCTGGCCAGTGGGGAATGTGGACGAGATGGGGCCCCAGGCCAGGTGACCTGGGGGAAAGGGAACACAGGACGGAGAGGCCCCACGAGCAGAGGTGCTGGGGTGCTTGGAGGGGCAGCAGGGCACACATCAGGGACTCCTAACTCACACATACGCTCCTCATGCTCCCAGGCCCCTGGCACCCAGCAGCCCCTCTGTCTGACACCTCCTTGGCCTTCAAATCTAACCCCTGTGAGTTCCATTGATCAAGTGGATGGCAGGGTCTCTGAGGAGAAAGGGGCCATCTGTGCTGCAAGCCAGGAGGGCAGGGCACAGAGGATGCTCACATGGCGGGTGACAAAAGCCCAGGGGACCTGGGTTCCCCACCACCCTGTACCTGGAGCCAAGTGACCATCTCAGGGGCATGTCTCTGTATCTGTGAGATGCAGGTGGGGATGGACAGTCAGATAGGCCCAGGCATAGGAAACCTGAATGTCCCCTAGGAGAGACACATGGTATCCCTGGGTCAGCAAGAGTGGCCTTGTGATAGCTTCAGAGAGAGGCACTTTAGAAAAGTTACTTCCATATCTTGCCAAACAGCAACAGTGGCTCGGCCTTGCTCTCTGATCCATGATGTCCCCTCCCCTCCTGTCCAGTGCCAGGCCTGCAGGGACTGGTTTCCCTCTGCAGCAGTGTTAACCAGCTGTGACTCATGGGCCATGGACTGGAGGAGCACAGCACTCGGAACTCTGCAGCCACTACCTTCTAACTTTAGAAGTCACCTGCAATCCCTCTCTTTCTGCCTCCCAAGGGACCCCTACACGGAACCCCATGGGACAGAGCCATTCAAGGCCTGTGTGGGCCTGTGTGTACCAGTGAAGCCTGGTCCAGACTGTGGGAGAATCCAAGCCTTGCTCATCTCAGGCCTGTAGTGCCTGAGGTAAGGACGGACCACACTCGAGGATGGGTGTGTTGGTTGAGCTAGGTTCCATGTGGACTGAGTTTCCATTTTTGTTGTCAACACTCAGGATGAGGTTGCTGAGTCCCCACTGCCCACCTCCACCCTGCCTGCAGCTGAGGCCCCAAGGCCTGCCAGGAGGCACTCAGCACTGGCACTCGGTGAAACTGAGCTCTACCCTCCCAGCCCTGCAGGTGTCCCAGGATACCCCAAGGGCACCTCAGCTCCTCCCAAACCAATGCTGTTGCTTTGCTTTCAGGTCATCAAGGGGCTCTGAGGTTGGGAGGAGGGATAAAAACTAAACTGCTACACAATCCTCAGAAGCCTGGTAGAATGACAGATGGACAGAGAGGTCACACACAAGGGACACAGGCACTGGGCTGTTGCAAGCCTGACCTGAGGACAGTTTCCTCTGCTGTGCTGACAGGCATCCCCGGGTCTGGATGCAAGTGGGGTCACTAGGGATGATCCTGGAAGGGGACGGGGCTGCAGAGCAACAGGGCCACTGGATCATGGACTGGAGCCGCCCAACTGTGAGCCAAAATAAGCCCTTTATGAGTTAATGACCTTAACTTGCTTTTTCTTTTTGTGGTACTGGAACACAGAGCTTTCCACTGAGCTACATTCTTAGTACTTCTTTGTACTAGGAATGTACAGTCTCATTAAATTGCCCAGAACCTGTGATCCCGCTGCCTCAGCCTCCCAGAGCACTGAGATCACCCCTGCCCCACTACCACTAACAGCATATCCGGCTGTCTTGGCTGTGTATACAGTGACAGAAACTGATGGGTACATGCAGACAGGCACAGCAGAGGCTTGGCCTGCACTTTCAGGTCACGCAGTGACCTCTGACCTCGATACATTAGCCACTTCCAGGGCTGCACAGAAGACAGAGTCCTGGGATTTGAGTTTCGGAGTCTGACAGCAACAACAGCACTTATACCTTCAAGATGACACAGAAGAGAGGCGGAAGGAGTCCACTGAACCACACAGTAGGAGGGGCACTGACCTGATCCTTGGAGCGCCCGTGCACAGAGCTCTGCCATGCTGTATGATGTCGGGCAGCCCTTTCCCTGCTCTGGGACTCTGTAGACCAAGTCCTTCTTCTGGGGTTCTAAGTTCAATGCTGAGTATTTGTGCCAGTGGCTCCTGATGCATCTCCACCCCCATGGGCAACTGAACCACCACTCCCCAGAACACATGTGACTAGCACTCCCCTTGAGACCTCCTGGAGGCCTGACCATCATCATCATGAGGAGAACACAGGACTAACCTCCTGGCGCTCAGCAGGCAAGCATGGTATATACAGGTCTCAATACTGTCCTCCCAGTCTCCCCATCCTGTGGGCACAGCTGGCCAGGGACACTGGGCAGCAGCTTAGGTCAGGCAAATGCCATGGGCACTACGGGTGCCCACTCACTGCGTCCTGCATATCAACATCCCCACCTCACAGACGGAGCAGGGTAGATGGGAAAGGTCCAAGCTCGAAGTGTACATGGAATTGGCTTCAGACTGCCCTTACAGTGTCCACACTGCTCCTGCTGGTGGTAGTAGTAACACTGAGCACAGAGTGGATTGCACTGCAGAGCCTCCTCCCTCGGTCCTCAGAACCCCTCAGTGTGGGAGACGCTGTGGGTGCCCCATACTCCAGCTGGCGAGTGGTCCCTCTCTGCCAGGTCCCCTCAGCAACCTTCTCATCCACCAGCCCTACCAGGTGACAATCACAACCAAGTTTCCTGTCAGACACGTCCACCTGGGTAACTACTGTCTCTCCCATACCAACAGGGAAGGTGGTACCAAGGCAGGACCCAGAGAGGTGCCAGGACACAGAGTGAGCTCAGTGCCTCAGGCCCCAAGAAGCAGCCCAGGCCTTTCTGACATGCAAGGACACCAGTGGCACATGTGGTGGTGGGGGGGCATGTGGACAGAAGGTACAGGGTCCATCACAAAGTCCAGAGTCAGGAGGGGAAGAGACACTAGCAAGGGATCAGCATGGCCTTGGTCACACCGAAGACAATGTGTCTGTGGTATATGGTATAGCCTGCAAAACGCTGCCTCTGCCAAGGTCACTCTGCTCCCATCTCACTCAAGAGATGCCCCTCAAGAGGCATGCCTGGGATGTCTGCTGACCCAAAGGATTCATCTCCCAGTGCCCAAGGGTGACTGTCCCCAGATGGGTTGACCTCTGCTATGGGTGGGGCCACAGATCAGCTCTGCTTTGCTGCAGTTTTCCATAGAGACCACCTGTGGTGCAGCTGCCCGTTCCCATGGCCCTCACTAGCTGCACCCCCAGCACCTTTGGCCAGCGCCCAGTTAGCTTTTGGGGACCAGTATACAGCAGGTGCTCATACACTGTGGCAGAAGGGGGATTCTGGTAGCCTGGTCCAACTATTAATAGATGTGGAAGGGTGCCTCTAGCCACACAGACCCTGAGGCAGTCCCCACGTGCCAGTCATACCAACCATCCCATGCCAAGGCCAAGAACACAGTGGAGTTCACCCTAGAGGGGGTAGAGTGACCCAGGAGGACACCATGTGGGGCAACAGTGAGCTGAGTCTGTAGGGGACAGAGAAGAAGCCACCACCTACATCCACAGACAGGAAGCTGGGCTTGAGAAGTAGGGGTTCACTGGGGGACACTGCTGGGATATAGCTCCCACTAATCCCAGGGCTCTCTGCTGGTGAGCTGCCTCTCTACAGAGGCAGCTGAGACAGCAGACCAGGCCTGAATTGACCTGGCTGGCCATCTTTTCTCTAGGCACTCATCTGAGTGGGCTGTGGGTACTCATTCCTGGGAGAAATTGAGGTACCAGTGGATAGGGTCACACACAGCCTGATCTTGGAGTTCTCAGCAGAGAGAGGAGGGCCCTGGGAAGACGCCTGACCTTGGGAGAGAAGGGCACTGCCTAGCCTCCTGGAGCCCAGACAAGACTCAGGCCTGGGTGACCAGCAGCCCTGCCGGGCCTTGTCTGCATTTCCCGTAAACATGGCTGCTTCCTCCCAGGGGAGGGGGATAGCATAGCCACACCTGACCTACACAATGGCTGGCCTGGCTAGGTGGTCTCCTGCCCCAGCCTTCCCAGACACCCAGAGTGGCGGTCACTACCCTAGATGGGCGCCTGAGACTGCAAGGAGAGCAAGGCAGGCCCAAGGTCTATGCTTGGAGAGAGGGTGTGGCTAAGATCTCCCATGCTAGGCCAGCTGCCTGGCTCTAAGCCTTGTCCTTCACTCCATCAGCTATTCGATCATGGGCAAGTTTGCCCTGCCTCAGTTTCTTTTCTGCAAATGAGGATAACAGCACTGCTGACCATGCCCGATGGCTACAGAACACAGGCACCAGCAGCCATGTGACAGTTCCCACTTTGAGGTGTGGGGAGCTCTAGACACAGCCTCCAGGTGTGACTCTGGCCCCCAGGGTGTGTGCTGGGGTTGGGTTCCAACTGTAGAATAGCTTCAAGCTACAGAGGCCACCCTGGACACAGAAACCCTAAGAACACCTCTGCCCGCCACCTGGGAAGCCAGAGACACTTCCCTGGGCCTCTTGCTCATCTCATTCATGAGGCTCCCAAGTGGGTCTCATGGTCTCTGCATTATGGGTAACAACACTGACCCCTCCCCTGGGCTCAGGGATGTCCCCCAGCCCATCTCTGTGGACCTCATACTGTGTCCCTACAGGGAAGGGAGGGGAACCATAATGCTCAGCTCCACTACAGAAATCCTGATCTAACCCTGAAATGACCCAGGCTGGAACCCCAGAGGACAGTGCCAGACACCAGCCAGGACTGCCATGCGGTGCTCCCTCGCATCAGGGGTTTCTTGAAGCATTTACTGGCCAGCTGGGAAGGCCACTCTTGGTCAGTAATTACTTTGAAATGTCTGTTCTAAGGCTTTTAAACTTTTGGAAGGCAGCAGCATCTTCTCCCTACCACCATGCCAGAGATGGAAGCCATGGCAGGCTGGGAAGCAAGTCTCAAAGGGATGACTGAAGGGGGCCAGGGCACCCAAGGACACTGGTTCCCCAGGTCGACCATCAGAGTGCAGGCCTCCCCTGGTTAAGGATCCAGGAGGGAAATGTATGTGAACAAGGCTGAGTTTACTGGGATATGTGTTAACAATAATAAAAAAATTGCAGTGTGCAGGTAACCCTGCACCCCGCCACCTCCCTGCACTCTGCTCATCTCACACCCTTCCTCTTCATCCTCTCTGTTGGGCTGTTGAAAACTCAGCCACAAAACAGAGAGCGAAGTGGTGCCCTGTCAATGGGGCTCCTGGCTGTGTGAACTTGGCTTGTCACTTTTCTCTGTGCCTCAGTCGTCCCTCCCCAGATTCCAGGGTTCAGGGTGCCCCTGACCCTGTGTGGAGAGTCTGGGCACAGCTCTCAGAGTCCACATCTAAGCACATGGTTGCACATGGGGACCAGGCCCACAGTGTCATAACTGCAGACCCAGCTGCACCATGGCATCATGGCCAGGTTATTTCTGATGCCAGGGCCCCATGTCTGTGGGTGAACCCCCTTTTGCCTCCCTGCTGACTCCTCTCCTAGACTCCTGGCTATGAAGAGCTCCCACTCTCGAAGAGCAGGAAGAGGAACTCAGAGAGAACACAGGGCACAGGGCCACCAGGGAGGGGGGACCCTATTGGGGAGGGGGCTCCCCATTGCTGGGCACCACCCTTCCAGCCCTGAGGGAGGAATTCCGGTCTCGGTCCACATGTCCCAGAGTGAAGGAAGTTAGGGCTGACGTGGCCAGCGGGTGGAGGGCGACTTTCAGGAGCAGCTGGATGGAACCTTTCCTGTGTCAATTCCAGCCACGGTGTGGAATATGAGGGGCTTTGCAGGCCTCTGGAGGACCCGGGACAGGTTCGAGGTGGCAGTATCAGGAGGACAAGTGACAAAAAAGGACTGAAACACAGAAACCTATGGCCCTGGAAGCCCTGGACCACTTTTGAATGAGTAAAGTCAAATTGCTATTAACACAGAAGTCTGACCCTGGTGAGGGGACTCTCCTGTCCCAGGTGTGGGGCTTCCTGCCCATACTAGCAGCCTTGGGTGCAGGACAAAAGCCTATGCTGCTCTGTTCCAGCAGCTCAGCTGTCCTAGCACCCAGAGGATCACAATCAGTTCCATATCACAGTGACAGGACGGAGGCACAGAGAAGAGTGACAAACCAAGTTCACATAGCCAAGGAGCTCCATTGCCAGGGCACCACTGCGCTCTCTGTTTTGTGGCTGAGTGTTCAACACAGCCAGGGTGACAAAGCTGGACACTGTGACTCATCCACCTGTCCCCACTCAGGAGGGCCTCTCACCCTCAGCTGCTGTGTCCTGAGCCAGGCTGACAGGGACCAGGGACACAAGCACAGAAATCTCAGCCACAGCCAATATTCGGGCTCAGGTTCCAGTGGTGGACTGGAACCTGTGCTTGCTTGCTTTATTGATCGATTGATTGACTGATTGATTGATTGTCTTTTTGAGACAAGGTCTTGCTATGCAATTCAGGCTGGCCTTGAACTCACTTTGTAGCCCAGGCTGGTCTCAAACTTGCAACCATCTTCCTGCCTCAGCTTCACTCAGCTGGGATTACAGGTGTGTGCCACCACACCGGGTTTGGAACCTACACTTTAAAAGGGGGCTTTTGTTACGGGATCATCAATGCCAAGGAGTGTGAGTGGCCAGTTAGGTACAAGTTCACCCGGCTTCCCCAGGGGCCACATCTCCCTGCTGGGCCTCAATTTCTTCTCTTGTCAGTAGGGATAGGGACAGAGGAGGCTGTGGGGATTATAACAAGTTAGGGTAGTACCTGGGGCACACACAAGGTAGTACCTAACCCCAAGTATCTTTGCTCCTTCCAGCCACCAAACTTTTGCTTTGCCTGTGGGACAGGTGGGGACTTGACCCCATGGGAGAAGGGTGTGGGGAGAAGGGTGCCACAGGTCCCCACAGGGTGTCCGGCTGTCTAGGAGGCTCTCAGGCCTCCTTCTGCAGTAAGTTTGGGACAGGGCCCTTTTTCTCTTGCAGAACCACGGCCTGAAAAGGAAAGTGCAATAAATCAAGCAAAACATCACACATGAGCATGAGAGGCAGCCCAATTTAGATTCCCTTTTTCTTGAAGAAATATGAAGTATTCCATTCTCAGGAGTTTTTAATTAGGAACAAAAATGCAAGACCTCATTTGTTAAATATAACAAATGTTTTAAAAACACAGTCCTCCTGGCTTCTATTTTCACAGCAGGCTCAGTCCAGGAGATACAGTAGATGTGGTGACGCCATGACAGAGCGACCAGCGAGTGACACCCACACCCTCACCCACCACCTGACACAAGGCACAGAGAGGATATGGCTGAATGGCAAGATGCAGGAGAGACGGAAGGGACAGCAAGTGGAGGGGACTAGCGGTGAGGGGCCGGGCAGTACCAGGCTGAGCTGTGGTCAGGAAGGAGGCCACTGTGAGGAGGGGCTCTGGGATGGTGGATTCTGGGCACTGCAGTGTGGGGAGGCACCGCTGTGTCTCTGGGCTGCAGGATGAAGCAGCCCAACTCCATCTCAGGCCCAATGCTGTTAGCAGAGAGAAAGCCAAGCAACTGTGAGTCCTCTTTTGAAGAGGATAGTAGAGCCATGGGGGAGTCCCCCACTCACACCTCTGGGATGGACTGCTCCTGCCTTTCCACACACTGTCCTTCCAGATACAAAGGACAACTGTTATTGTGCCTGTGCCCTTTGTTGAGTGACTTCTGTATCTCTTTGGAGATCTTATCCTACAAACCAAGCCTGCTTCTTATCTAAACCCACTTATCTCTTCCTCCCTCCAGGAACCCTTGGTATCCCAGATCCTGAATTATTCATGCCACCAGTACCACTGTCACCTCCAGAATCAGACAACCCCAGCACAGCAATCTTCACCCCAGCAACCTGGGTTCCATATGCAATGCCATCCACACTGGAACCCAGTCACCCCACATGCAGCAGCACCCTGGGACACTATGACTATCGCCGACACTGTTCCCGACACCCGCTCCTATTCCGGGATGCATAGCTCCATGCAGACAATCGCTGAGCTGGCCTGATGGACATAGCATGCCTGGTGCCATCCCTAAAAGATGACTTTAATAGTAGCATCACATGCATCATGAAGATACAGGAAGAATATACTGTGGGAGTCCCCACCTGGGTACACAGTGGGGTTTATGTCAGGACAGGTTGTGGGATGGGCTGTTGTGGCTCAAGAGGCCACACCGTGGTGCCACTGTCACCCTGCCTCTTAGTACGCAGAAGGTGCATGTTCAGCAGCAGAAAGCAGAGAGCAGCAGGTGTGGGAAGCAGCAGGCAGGTGCTGTGACTCCGGTCAGGGGCTCCATATCACCCCATGGCAGTGCACAAGCAGGTTGTTTACTACAGTAGCACCTTGAACATGTGTGCAATGGATTGTGTATGACATTAGGACAGCTGTGACATTGCATGGTGACATTACAGGCTTATAAGACCAGTGTCTTACAGACCACATCTGCACAGTGGCTGTCTCTGTGGAGCCCCACCCTGCAGCAGGGTCCCCGTAGGGGTTTTTTCTTAAGTTATACAGTAATAAAGGTAAATGTGGAAGAAAACCCACACACCACATGTGACAGGAATATAATTCACCCCACACCAAGAGGGACTCCCTCTGCACCACGAGGCTGGTTGGTCTTCGTCTTTACCTCTAAGCATCCTTTTAAATCAGTGCAAACACATGTAAAGCCACTCATCACAGCATCTTCAAAGTTGTGAGACTGGAAATGGCCAGATGGCTATGGGAAGCACCTGGGTGTACATTCTGCAGCCTCAGAGGAGCAGTGGCTGAGCCACACGGCCTGACAGTAAACAAGGCCTGCAGTGACAGAGCTGGAGTGCAGGGTGTGTCCAACACGTGGTCACTGTGACTAGAAGAGTCTGGGTCGGGGCACAGATGTATAAATGTGTGGCTCCTTCCTTCCTCACCTTCCTGGATGCTGTGAGATCAGCAGCTGTCCTCTGCCAGGCCCTTCAGCCACACTTTATGCCTGATCATTGACTGAACTCTCTGAAACTGTATGTCAAATAAATCTTTCTTCCTCTAAATTGTGTACGTCAAGTATGGGTCATCCCAGAGCCTCCCACATGCCTGGTTTCGATGATTTACAGAACCACACTTGGGATTGTGAGTTGAAATTGTTCAAGTGAGATGGGTTGAGCTGTGGCTCACAGGATGAGACCTGGGAGACTCGGGAGGGGAACAGGGATTGCACTGAGAATGGAGGATTCTTTGGAGATCAGAGGGGACCATGGCAGGCAGAACGGTGACCCTCAAAAGTATCCACTCTACCATCCTAGAGCCACGCAGCAGGGCTCTGCAGATGTGCCTGTGTCTCAGGATGATCCTGCACTATGTGAGGGGCTTAGCAACAACCTTCCTTTGCTGGAGCCACAGATCCCAAGAATGAGAAAGACTCGAGGACCACAGGGAAAGCAGAGCACACAGGCCTGTCCCATGGGAACAGAGTCAGCCGACAGCCCAGATGGAGTAAAGCACAGGGTAGCTGACACCTGTGCTCTGACTTCATGAGATCCTCAGATGGGAACCAGGCTGAGTCCACTGGACTCTGATCTACAGAGCCACAAGTAGAAAAAGTAGCTCCCAACCTAAGCACCACCTTTCCTGACCCTGCCAGAGGGGGTGACCCTGTCCCATACCAGCATCTGTCCTGAGGTTTAGAACACACTGACATTTGCATTTGCATTTCCCTGGGACTCAGAATCATCTCTCACACTGCTGCTTACTATCCTGCAGATAAACAGCTGTTTGGATATACGGCAGAGCCTGAGCTACAAGGTCAGTTGGTTTCCTCGTATTCAAATTCACCCTGGGTATAGATGCCGACACCCATTGACCAGCCACCACAATCACTGCTCATCCCGCGGGAGGCAAAGTATTCAGCCAACTACATCGATTGGGAAACATCGATCACCTCCCATGCAGAGGGCCCTGGGTTTTATTCTCCCCCTTACCGTCACGGCCTAACAGGAAATGTTTCCATTGACTCTCACAGGCCCATCTCCTGAGACACAGGGGTGGGCCTCACAAGCTTCCACTGTGTTTTAGAAATAGGAGCCGTGTTCACAGCTACAAGGGGCTTCCACACTGGCTTCCACTCTCCCTGGGTTCTACTTTTGATCCTATGTGAGCTGAAACTGCCTTCATGATCTTCTCAGAAGTTGATGTAATTTCCCTCCACAGCATTTCCTAGGCTGATCAGAAGGGCCACTGCAAGGCTCCAACTGCCCAGTTGCACACAGAGTGACCCTGGGCACCATCAACAGCTGGCCTCTTCGGCAGCTATTTCTGTGATAAGCTTCATAACCTGAGCACCTCTGCCTCTAAAAGAGAAGTGGCCAGTGTAGAGTTAACTCCACCAATGGAACATGCCTTACAGCTGCCTGCCACCTGGTCACATGTCAGATGGTTGAGCAGAGATGACCACAAGAAAAGACTCAAACCCCTAAATGCCAATTTCCAGCCAGGCCATGACCTTCATATCTCTTGGGAGCTGCCCTCTAGGTCTGTGCCCCAGTGCCAGCCGATGGTTGGGGTTGATGTGCAGAAGATACCGGGGATGCACCTGAGGGTGACGCAAATCTTCCTCTCTATACATGAGGCCGGTGGACACCTGCCAGGGTCACAGCTGCACAAGGTAAAGTCACAGGCTGTCGGGGAGCTTGGGTCACTGTTGGTGGCTGAGGATATGGGGCACACGAGACTGCACAGAGCATGACCTTGTGGGCAGTGAGGGTCTAGAGCCTGTGACAACCCCACAGCCAGCTTGGGCTTGCTGTCCAGTTTAGGGCAGCAGAGGCAGGAAAAGAGTGCAGAGCCCAGGAGTCAGGTAGATCCCTGAGTAATTCCTAGCTTCTCTTTTTTTGTTTTTTTGAAGGATTTTTTTTTTTTGAGACATGTTCTCACTTTGTAGCCCAAGCTGGCCTCCAACTAGCAGTATCCTCCTGCCTCATCCTCCCTAGTGCAGAGATTGCAGGTGTGCACCACAAGGCCTGGCACCAGCTTTTCTTCCCAACACCGGAAGAGCCTTAGGCAAATCGCATCTCAGCTCTCAACTGCTGCTTCCTTGTCTGTGAAATGGGATGAGGGCTGTATCCTTCTGAGTTGTGAGCCTGCGCAATCCCTACCTTTCCTGGTCTGTGGGACACAGCGCTTGCTCACCTCTGTAGAGGTCTCTGGACCATGCTGGTTGGGAAGGGGCGGGACAGCCGGTCCTGACATCAGGGCCCAGCCTGGCTGAGGAGGAAAGGTGAGTGGGTGTGGCTGCTCTTGGCCATGCATGCTTGGTACCCAAGATTTCAAACTTTCTGCTGCAACAGGATCCTTTTTGGTAAGATATCTGGGACAGCCTCCTGCCCAAGCCTGGGCGTGAGCCATTCATTCCCACGAGTCCCCTTCTTACACTGGGAAGTCAGTCAACAAGGCTGGACCATGACAGAGACCTAGGAAGTAGGCATGGTGGCTGCAGCAGGCAGGAGGCGTGGGGTTGAGTGTGTGTCCTCTTGGTCAAATCCTGCTCTACCCAAACCAGCTGTCATCCTTAGGGAAATTACTTGATCTCTTGGGTGCTCCAGCCTTGTTACCCGCTAAAAACAGAAATAGAAATGGCACAGGAACCTCGATACTGTGGGACTGCAAGAGTTGCAGGTGCTTGATGCCTCCTGCTGTGTCGCTGGAGTTTGAGAGCAGATCCCTGATGTTCAGAGAAGACCTGTGACCCTCACGAGGAACCTGGGCTTCCGAAGAAGGTGGCTTGGGAAGCGGCCTGCTCCCTGCAGCCTAGCTGGGCCCCCACCCCACAACACTGCAGGGCCAAATTCTGCTATCCCAGAGACCCTGATGTCCAGATGCCTTTCTGGGGCTGCTTCCTTCTCTGCATTCCACTGCACAGCCAGCGTCAAACCTACCATCTCCCACCGAGGAATTTCCTCACAGGAAGGGCAAGTCCAGGGTCCCCAGCTCTTCCCCTCCCTCGGCAGGGCCAGGCCAGGCTCCTCCTCCATGTCCCCTGGGTTTGAGGAGAAGAGGTCACTCACCCACAGCTGGGGCCAGAGGGGAGGAGGGTGGGTTCACATCACCTCCAAGGTCAGAGCCCCAGTGACCAAGGACTCCCCTGAGGCCACCACCTCCCAGGTGTGCCCAGCTGGGGTCAGGGTAGGTGGCACACAGGCTCTGGGGCCAGTGCAGACCCAACTTCATAACAGATCCCAGCGCCACTCTCAGGGCCCACTGAGGTAGAAGTAGCCCCTCCAGGCTGACCCCCTCCCCCGCCACCTTGCTTCCTGTGCCCCCCGAAAGCCCTGTTGATCCCTAAGCTCTGTCCCTGCTGCTACCCCAGAAGACGCCACATGCAGGTCCCTTCAAACACCTCCTCCTCCAAGCAGACACCCGACCATCTCTCCTGAGACGTCCCCAACTAGTCACTGTGCTGCTCCTCCACAAACAACAGCCACCTGAGGGACTTTGAGCTCCTATGCTCACATGGCCTCTCCCTGATAATCTCGGCTGGGGGACAGGCACCTCATCTGTCTGCTCATGGCTGCCCCGAGCCCCAGAGCACTTGGTGGTGAGAACTGCAGGGATGTGCACAACTTGTGTGACCTCTCCAGCCACAACTTGTGTGTGACACACTCATCCCCAGCCAGCAGGGACTTCTTCTCAAAGGAACGAAGGCTGCCTGCCCCTTAGCATGTCCCCAAGGACCTTTAGTTAGGTCTCCTTCTATCAGCGAGTGTTCTCCTCACCTCCCACAGGAGCCCTGAGTCCGTGGGGTAAAACCTCGCATGGTGAACTGTTCATCAGGGTTTCTCTGTTCCCTCATAGCTCTGCGAGTGAAAAGGAAAACAAACTGGTTGGAGGTCTCCCTGCTGTGCGGGCGGGCCACCTGCAATGTTCCTGAGACAGTTTCTTATTAGGATCCTTCTTCACGCATTTTATTGCATTTAATTAAAAATTATTGCTAAGAGAAACAGCTGCAGATGGTCTTATTTTAAGTGAGAAAATTAAAAACCGAATTTCCCCATCGGTCAATTTCAACAAGACGCACAGTCACACACGTCCAGGGTGACACCGCTGAGATCACAATCATCAGTAGGGCGGCTCTGGGTCCTTTCTGAGAGGTTTAATGAGAG
>PVJX010039801.1:0-15554 GCA_004027295.1 Dolichotis patagonum | reverse complement strand
TAAAGGTTAATTGTGCTGCTATAAATATAGAACAGGAGCTCATAATCAGGGAGTTGTTTCGCTATAATATGCAATTGTGATGTTCCCACTGGGCATCATGAGGTAACAATATGGCATTGTAGGGTGACAATACAGAATTGTGATTTCATAGGGGAGCACTGTGATGTCACAATGGTCCTGGTGATATCACACTGGGCAATTGTGATGTCACAGTGGGCAATCATGATGTCACAAAGGAAATTTTAATGTCGTAATATGAATTGCACGGTTAAAACCGAACACATGTCACAATAGGGCATTATGATGACACAAATGCATAGCATGATGTTATAAAGTGATACCATGAGATCATATCCATCATTGTAATGTCAGAATTGTCAATTGTGATGTTGTAAGATAATTTACATGTCATGATGAGAATTGTGAGATCGGAATTGTGAATTGTGATGTCACATTGGCAGTATATGTGGTCAAATACTGCTTTATAATGTCACAGTAGGAAATGGCGATGTCACAGTCGGAAAAGGAAAAGAAACGAAGGAAAAGCAAAGGAATATCAAACTGGCATCTGGAGTTTTGTGTGTGTGAGCCTAGTATTAAAAGAAATAGATAAAAAATTACAATTTTTCCACTATCTTGAGACTGGAAAACATTTCTTAATTGCCTGAAAAAGCAAATGTTACATTCAAGTAAACTCATGTGTTAGCAGAAACAAATTGAAACATGAATCTTAGAACTCTGAATCCAGTACTTTTTGTGGGACTGGAGCTGCAGGAAGGGTTATAGGGTGCCTTCGTATATCTTCTAATCTTAAGTAACGTAAACATAGGTTGTGTTGGGGCACTATTGGAGCATTATGTGATCAAAATTGATATTATGAGCTAATGATGTGGCTTTATAAAGTCAGAATGGGGGAAGAGTGAGATCCTAATAGGGGTTTCCAGATGGCTCTGCAGAGAATATTGATGTCTTAATGGATATTCAATGTCACAATAGGGACTTTGGAGGTCACAGTGGGGCATACTGACAGCATAAAGGAATGCCATGATACCATAAACAGGACACTGAGATGATATCGAGGTCAAAGTGACATCATAATGGGGAATTGTGAAGTAACAGTGAAAAACATGCATCCTGGGGTACAGTGGTTTCACAACAGGGAGCTGTGATATCACAGTGGAGTGTTGTTCTGTCACCAGGATGCATCTACTCTTATCACTGGAGAACTGTGTTTTGACAAGGGTTTATGGTCATGCTGTAATGGATGATTATGTTATAATCATGGGGAATTCTGAAGTCATATGGAGAACTATGATGTCACAATGGGGTGCTGTGATTCCACAATAGGATGTGGGAAGTCACAATGAGGCATGATGATTCCACAATGGAATATTTTGATGCCATAATTGGTACAGTGATGTAATAATGTGCAACTATGTTGTCACAGTGGGGAATTGTATTATCATACAGGTTGATTGTGCTGCTCTAATGAGGGCACTGTGAGGTCATAAATTGGTAATTGTGATGTCACACTGGAAATGATGCTGTCACAATGGGCCAAGCTAGTGTCACCACAGGGCACCTTGAGGTGACAGTGAATCAATACCCTGTGAAAAAGGGGAATTGTGATGGAATAATGGGGACTGTGATGTCACAATGGGCACTTGTGTCACTTTGGGCAGTTATGATGTCACAAAAGAAAGCTGTAACATCCATAGAGAATTCTCTGGTCATAATGGGAAATGACAAGTCATGATGAGGTTATCATCAAGTCAAAATATGGCAGTGTGCTGTCACAACGGGGTACTGTGATGTCATAATGTGGAACTATGATGTCATAACATATCACTGTGATGTCACTGTTGGGAATTGTGATGTCATAAAGGTTAATTGTGCTGTTATAATTAGGCAACATGTGCTTATAATGTAGGAGTAGTTTTGCTAAAATAGGGAATTGTGATGTTCCAAGTGGCCCTCATGAGGTAACAATATGGCGTTTTTGTATGAAAATACAACATTGTGATATCATACTGGGTCACTTAGATGTTACAATTGTACTGGTGATATCACAGTGGGCAATTGTGATATCACAGTGGGCAATCATGATATCTCAAAGGAACATTGTAATGTCATACTGGGAGTTGCGAGGTCACAATAGAACACAGGTCATAATAGTGCATTATGATGTCACAAAGGCATATCATGATGCCAAAATGTGATACCATGATGTCGTATCCATCATTGTGGTGTCACAGTTGGCAATTGTGATATTGCAAGATAATTTAAATGTCATGATGAGAATTGTGAGATCTTAATTGTCAATTGTGATGTCACATTGGGAGTATACGAGGTCACAATAGGGTGTTATGACGTCACAGTAGGACATGGTGATTTCACAGCAGGAGTAGTAAAAGAAAGGAAACGCAGGAAAAGGAAAAAAAATATCAAACTTACATCTGGTTTTGTGTGTGTAACCTAGTACTGAAAGAAATAGATAAAAAAAATTACAATTCTTCCAATATACTGAGACTGAAAAAGAGTTCTCAAATGCCTGAAAAAGCAAATCTTACATTCAAGTGAATGCATTATTTAGCAGAAACAATTAGAAACATAAATCTTATAACTCTGAATCCAGTACTTTTTTGGGGCTTGGAGCTGTATGAAGTGTAGAAGTGTGCCTTGGAAGATCTGCTAATCACAATTAAGGTAAACATAGGTTGTGATGGGGCCCTAATGGAGCCTTATGCGATCAAAATGGAAATTATGAGCTAGTGACATCGCTTTATAAAGTCAGAATGGGGAAAGAGTGAGATCCTAATGGGGGTCTCCGGATGGCACAGGAGAGAATTGTGATGTCATGATTGGATATTTTATATCACAATAGGGAATTTGGAGGTCACAGTGGGGCATAGTGACAGCATAAAGAAATGGCATGGAACCATAATGAGGACACTGATATGGTAACGATGGCAATCTGAGATCACCATGGGGAATTGTGAAGTAACAGTGAAAAGTGTCTCATCACGTGGTACAGTGGTGTCAAAATAGGGTGCTGTGATGTCACAGTGGAGTGTTGTTCTGGCACAAGCATGCATCTACTCTTTGCACTGGAGAACTGTGATATCACTAGGGTTTATCGTGATGTTGTAATGGATCATTATGACATCATGATGGGGAATTCTTAAGTCATATGGAGAACTATGATGTCGCAATGGGGTAGTGTGATACCACAATAGGATGTGTGAAGTCACAATAAGGCATGATGATGTCACAATGGGATATTTTGAGGCCACATTTCGTACAGTGATGTCATAATAGGCATCTATGTCGTCACAGTGGGGAATTGTGGTATCATAAAAGTTGATTTTGCAGCTATAATGAGGGCAATGTGAGGTCATAATAGGGTAATTGTGGTGTCACACTGGAAATGATGCTGTCACAATGGGCCAAGTTAGTGTCACCACAGTGCAACTTGTGGTGACAGTGAATCATGATACTGTGAAAAAAAAAGTAATTGTGATGCTATAATGGGGACTTCAATGACATCATGGGCACTTGTGTCACACTGGGCAGTTATGAGGTCACAAGAGAATACTATAACATCAATGCAGAATTGCCTGTTCATTATGGGGAATTGACAATTCCTGATGTGTGTATCATGATGTCAAAATAGGGCAGGGTGGTGTTACAATGGGGTATTGTAATGCCAAAATGTGGAACTATGCTGTCATAACATGTCACTGTGACGTCACAATTGGGAATTGTGATGTTACAAAAGTTAATTGTGCTGCTATAATTATAGAAGAGGAGCTCATAATCAGGGAGTTGTTTCGCTATAATATGCAATTGTGATGTTCCCACTGGGCATCATGAGGTAAAAATATGGCATTCGAGGTTGACAATACAGAATTGTGATATCATAGTGGGGCACTGTGATGTCACAATGGTCCTCGTGATATCACAGTGGGCAATTATGATGTCACAGTGGGCAACCATAATGTCACAAAGAAAATTTTAATGTCATAATGTGAATTGCAAGGTTAAAACCTAACACATGTCACAATAGGGCATTATGATGACAGAAAATGCATATCAAGATGATATAGTGTGATACCAGGATGTCATATCCAACATTGTGATGTCACAATTGTCAATTGTGATGTTGTAAATAATTTAAATGTCATGATGAGAATTGTGACATATGAATTGTGAACTGTGATGTCACATTGGCAGTATATGACGTCACAATAGGGAATTATCATGTCACAGTAGGTCATGGCGATGTCACAGCAGGAAAAGGAAAAGAAAGGAAGGAAAAGGAAAGAAATATCAACCTGGCATCTGGATTTTTTTGTGTGTGAGCCTAGTATTAAAAGAAATAGATAAAAAAATTACAATTTTTCTACTATCTTGAGACTGGAAATGATTTCTTAAATGCCTGAAAAAGCAAATGTTACATTCAAGTAAACTCATTTGTTAGCAGAAACAAATTGAAACATAAATCTTAGAACTCTGAATCCAGTTGTTTTTGTGGGCCTGGAGCTGCATGAAGGGTTATAGCGTGCCTTCGTAGATCTTCTAATCATAATTAAGGTAAACATAGGTGGTGATGGGGTACTATTGGAGCATTATGTGATCAAAATGGAAATAATGAGTTAAAGATGTGGCTTTATAAATTCAGAATGGGGGAAGACTGAGATCCTAGTGGGGGTTTCCTGATGGCACTGCAGAGAATTTTGATGTCATAATGGGATATTTGATGTCACAATAGGGACTTTGGAGATCACATTGGGGCATAGTGACAGTATAATGGAATGGCATGATACCATAATGTGGACAGTGAGAGGATAACGAGGCCAATGTGAGATCATAATAGGGAATTGCGAAGTAACAGTGAAAAACATGCATCCTGGGGGACAGTGGTATCATATTAGGGAGCTGTGATGTCACAGTGGAGTGTTGTTCTGTCACCAGGATGCATCTACAGTTATCACTGGAGAACTGTGTTTTCACAAGGGATTATGGTCATGCTGTAATGGATGATTATGATATCATGATGGGGAATTCTGAAGTCATATGGAGAACTATGCTGTCACAATGGGGTACTGTGATTCCACAATAGGATGTGTGAAGTCACAATGAGGCATGATGATTCCACAACGGAATATTTTGATGCCATATTTGGTACACTGATGTAATAATGTGCAAGTATGTTGTCACAGTGGGGAATTGTGGTATCCTAAAGGTTGATAGTGCTGCACTAATGAGGGCACTGTGAGGACTTAATAGGGAAATTGTGGTGTCACAGTGGAAATGATGATATCACAATGGGCAAATCTAGTGTCACCACAGGGCCCCCTGAAGTGAACGTGAATCATTACCCTGTGAAAAAGGGGAATTGTGATGGAATAATGGGGACTGTGATATCACCATGTGAACTTGTGTCACTTTGGTCAGTTATGATGTCACAAAAGAAAACTGTAATGTCCACAGAGAATTCTCTGGTCATAATGGGGAATTGACAAGTCATGATGAGGGTATCATCAAGTCAAAATAGGGAAGTGTGCTGTCACAACAGGGTATTGTAATGCCATAAGGTGGAAATATGATGTCACAACATGTCAATGTGATGTCACTGTTGGGAATTGTGATGTTATAAAGGTTAACTCTTCTGTTATAATTAGGCAACATGTGCTCATAATTTAGGAGTAGTTTTTCTACAATAGGGAATTGTGATGTTCCAACTGGGCATCATGAGGTAACAATATGGCATTATTGGGTGAAAATACAACATTGTGATATCATACTGGGTCGCTGTGATGTTACAATTGTACTGGTGATATTACAGGGGGGAACTGTGATATCACAGTGGGCAGTCATGATATCTCACAGGAAATTTGTAATGTCATACTGGGAGTTGCGAGGTCACAATAGAACACATATCATAATAGTGCATTATGATGTCACAAAGGCATAGCATGACGCCAAAATGTGATACCATGATGTCATATCCATGATTGTTTTGTCACAATTGGCAATTGTGATATTGTAAGATAATTTAAATGTCATGATGAGAATTGTGAGATCTTAAGTGTGAATTGTGATGTCACATTGGCAGTATTCGAGGTCACAATAAGGTGTTATGATGTCACAGTAGGACATGGTGATGTCACAGCAGGAGTAGCAAAAGGAAGGAAAGGAAGGAAAAGGAACAAAATATCAAACTTACATCTGGTATTCTGTGTGTAACCTAGTATTAAAAGAAATAGATAAAAAATTTTAATTCTTCCTATATATTGAAACTGGAAAAGAGTTCTCAAATGCCTGAAAAAACAAATTTTACATTCAAGTGAAGGCATTTTTTAGCAGAAACAATTTGAAACATAAATCTTAGAACTCTCAATGTAGTACTTTTTTGGGGCTTGGAGCTGCATGAAGTGTACAACGCTGCCCTGGAAGATCTTCTAATCATAATTAAGGTAAACATAGGTTGTGGTGGGGCCCTAATGGAGCATTATGTGATCAAAATGGAAATTATGAGCTGGTGACGTCGCTTTATAAAGTCAGAATGGGGGAAGAGTGAGATCCTAATGGGGATATCCTGAGGGCACAGGAGAGAATTGTGATGTCATGATGGGATATTTTGTATCACAATAGGGAATTTGCAGGTCACAGTGGGGCATAGTGACAGCACAAAGTAATGGCATGGTACCATAATGAGGACACTGATATGGTAATGAGGGCAATGTGAGATCACCATGCGGAATTGTGAAGTAACAGTGAAAAACATGCCTCCTGGGGTACAATGCTATCACAATAGGGAGCTGTGATGTCACTGTGGAGTGTTCTTCTGTCACAATCATGCATCTGCCGTTTTCACTGGTGAACTGTGATATCACTAGGGTTTATTGTGATGTTGTAATGGATCATTATGACATCATGATTGGGAATTCCTAAGTCATATGGAGAAATATGATGTCGCAATGGGGTGGTGTGATACCACAATAGGATGTGTGAAGTCACAATAAGGCATGATGATGTCACAGTGGGATGTTTTGAGGCCATATTTGGAACAGTGATGTCATAATATGCATCTATGTTGCCACAGTGAGGAATTGTGGTATCATAAAAGTTGATTGTGCTGCTCTAATGAGGGCACTGTGAGGTCATAGTAGGGTAATTGTGGTGTCACATCGGAATTGATGCTGTCACAATGGGCCAAGTTAGTGTCACCACAGTGCAACTTGAGGTGACAGTGAATCATACTGTGAAAAAAAAGGAATTGTGATGCTACACTGGGGACTTTGATGTCATTATGGGCACTTGTGTCACATCTGGCAGTTATGAGGTCAAAAGAGAAAACTGTAACATCACTGCAGAATTGTCTGTTCATAATGGGGAATTGACAATTCCTGACGGGGGTATCATGATGTCAAAAGGGTGGTGTTACAATGGGTTATTGTAATGCCATAATGTAGAACTAGGCTGTCATAACATGTCACAGTGATGTCACAATTGGGAATTGTGATGTCATAAAGCTTAATTGTGCTGCTATAATTATAGAACAGGAGCTCACAATCAGAGAGGTGTTTCGCTATCATATGCAATTCTGGTGTTCCCACTGGGCATCATGTGTTAACAATATGGCATTCTTGGGTGACAATACAGAACTGTGATATCATAGTTGGGCACTGTGATGTCACAATGGTCCTGGTGATATCACAGTGGGCAATTGTGATGTCACATCGTGCAATCATGATATCACAAAGGAACTTTTAATGCCATAATGTGAATTGCAATGTTAAAACAGAACACATGTCACAATAGGGCATTATGATGACACAAAGGCATAGCATGATGTCATAATGTGATACCATGATGTCATATCCATCATTGTGATGGCACAATTGTCAATTGTGATGTTGTAAGATAATTTAAATGTCATGATGAGAATTGTGAGATATGAATTGTGAATTGTGATGTCACATTGGCAGTATATGTGGTCACAATAGGGCGTTATCATGTCACAGTAGGACATGGCGATGTCACAACAGGAAAAGGAAAATAAAGGAAGGAAAAAGAAAGAAATGTCAAACTGGCATCGGGTTTTTTGTGCCTGTGACCCTAGTATTAAAAGAAATAGATCAAAACAATTACAATTTTTCCATAAGCCTGAGACTGCAAAAGATTTCTTAAATGCCTGAAAAAGCAAATGTTACATTAAAGTAAACTAATTTATTAGCAGAAACAAATTGAAACATAAATCTGAGAACTCTGAATCCAGTACTTTTTGTGGGCCTGGAGCTGCATGAAGGGTTATAGTGTGCCTTCGTAGATCTTCTAATCATAATTAAGGTAAACATAGGTGATGATGTGGCACTATTGGAGCATTATGTGATCAAAATGGAAATTATGAGCTAATGATGTGGCTTTATAAAGTCAGAATGGGGGAAGAGTGAGATCCTAATGGGGGTTTCCTGATGGCACTGCAGAGAATTTTGATGTCATCATGGGATATTTGATGTCACAATAGGGACTTTGGAGGTCAGAGTGGGGCATAGTGACAGCATAAAGGAATGCCATGATACCATAATGAATGCACTGAGATGATAACGAGGCCAATGTGAGATCATAATGGGGAATTGTGAAGTAAAAGTGAAAAACATACATCCTGGTTTACAGTGGTATCACAATAGGGAGCTGTGATGTCACAGTGGAGTGTTGTTCTGTCACATGAATGAATCTACTGTTATCACTGGAGTACTGTGTTTTGACAAGAGTTTATTGTCATGGAGTAATTGATGATTATGATATCATGATGGGGAATTCAGAAGTCATATGGAGAACTATGATGTCACAATGCGGTGCTGTGATTCCACAATAGGATGTGTGAAGTCACAATGAGGCATGATGATTCCACAATGGAATATTTTAGTGCCATATTTGGTACAGTGATGTAATAATGTGCAACTATGTTGTCACAGTGGGGAATTGCGGTATCATGAAGGTTGATTGTGCTGCTCTAATGAGGGCACTGTGAGGTCAGAATAGGGTAATTGTGATGTCACACGGGAAATGATGATGTCACAATGGGCCAAGGTAGTGTCACCACAGGGCACCTTGAGGTGAAAGTGAATCATTAGCTTGTGAAAAAGGGTATTTTGATGGAATAATGGGGAATGTGATGTCACAATGGGCACTTGTGTCATTTTGGGCAGTTATGATGTCACAAAAGAAAACTGTAACATCCTTAGAGAATTCTCTGGTCATAATGGGGAATTGACAAGTCATGATGAGGGTATCATCAAGTCAACATAGGGCAGTGTGCTGTAACAACGGGGTACTGTAGTGCATAATGTGGAACTATGATGTCATAACATGTCACTGTGATGTGACAGTTGAGAATTCTGATGTCAACAAGGTTAACTGTGCAGTTATAATTAGGCAACATGTGCTCATAACTTAGGAGTAGTTTTGCTAATATAGGGAATTCTGATGTTCCAACTGGGCATCATGATGTAACAACATGGCATTATTGGGTGACAATACAACTTTGTGATATCATACTGGGTCACTGTGATGTTACAATTGTACTGGTGATATCACAGTGGGCAATTGTGATATCACAGTGGGCAATCATGATATCTAAAAGGAAAATTGTAATGTCATACTGGGAGTTGCGAGGTCACAATAGAACACATGTCATAATTGTGCATTATGATGTCACAAAGGCATAGCATGATGCCAAAATGTGATACCATGATGTCATATCCAAAATTGTGCTGTCACAATTGGCAATTGTGTTATTGTAAGATCATTGAAATGTCATGGTGAGAATTGTGAGTTCTTAATTGTGAATTGTGATGTCACATTGGCAGTATACGAGGTCACAATAGGGCGTTATCATGTCACAGTAGAGCATGGTGATGTCACAGCAGGAAAAGGAAAAGAAAAGAAGGAATAGGAAAAAAATATCAAACTGGCATCTAGTTTTTTGTGTGTCAGCCTAGTATTAAGAGAAATAGATAAAAAAATTACAATTTTTCCACTATCTTGAGACTGGAAAAGATTTCTTAAATGCCTGAAAAAGCAAATGTTACATTCAAGTAAACTCATTTGTTAGCAGAAACAAATTGAAACATAAATCATAGAACTCTGAATCCAGTACTTTTTGTGGGCCTGGAGTTGCATGAAGGGTTATAGGGTGCCTTCGTAAATCTTCTAATCATAATTAAGGTAAACATAGGTTGTGATGGGGGCACTATTGGAGCATTATGTGATCAAAATGGAAATTATGAGCTAATGATGTGGCTATATAAAGTCAGAATGGAGGAAGAGTGAGATCCTAATGGGGGTTTTCTGATGGCACTGCCGAGAATTTTGATGTCATAATGGGATATTTGATGTCACAATAGGGACTTTGGAGGAGAGTGGGGCATAGTGACAGCAAAAATGAATGCCATGATACCATAATGAGGACACAGAGATGATAACAAGGCCCATGTGAGATCATAATGGGGAATTGTGAAATAACAGTGAAAAACATGCATCCTGGTGTATAGTGGTATCACAATAGGGAACTGTGGTGTCACAGTGGAGTGTTGTTCTGTCACAAGGATGCATCTACTGTTATCACTCGAGAACTGTGTTTGACAAGGGTTTCCATGATGTAATGGATGATTATTATATCATGATGGGGAATTCTGAAGTCATATGGAGAACTATGATGTCCCAATTGGGTGCTGTGATTCCACAATAGGATGTATGAAGTCACAATGAGGCATGATGATTCCACAATGGCAAATTTTGATGCCATATTTGGTAGAGTGATGTAATAATGTGCAACTATGTTGTCACAGTGGGGAATTGTGGTATCATAAATGTTGATTGTGCTGCTCTAAGGAGGGCACTGTGAGGTCATAATAGGGTAATTGTGATGTCACACCAGAAATGATGATGTCACAATGGCCCAAGCTAATGTCACCACAAGGCACCTTGATGTGACAGTGAAGCATTACCCTGTGAAAAAAGGAAGTGTGATGCTATAATGGGGACTGTGTTGTCATCATGGGCACTTGTGTCACACTGCGAGGTTATGATGTCACAAAAGAAAACTGTAACATCAATGAGGAATTGTCTGCTCATAATGGGCTATTGACAAGTCACGAAGAGGACCTCATGATGTCAAAATAGGGCGGGGTGGTGTCACAATGGGGCATTGCACTGCCATAATGTGGAACTATGATGTCAAAACAGGTCACTGTGATGTTGAAATTGGGAATTGTGATGTCATAAAGGTTAATTGTGCTGCTATAATTAGGCAACATGAGCTCATCATTGGGGAGTTGTTTTGATATCATGGGGAATGGTGATGTTCCAACTGGGCATCATGAGTTAACAAAATGGCACTCTAGGTTGACAATACAACATTGTGATATCTTAGTGGGGCACTGTGGTGTCACAATGGTCCTAGTGATATCACAGTGTGCAATTGTGATGTCACCAAGGGAAATTTTAAAGTCAAATGGAGAGTTGGGAGGTCACAATAGAACACATGTCACAATAGGGCATTATAATGTCAAAAAGGCCTAGCATGATGCTATAATGTGATAGCGTGATGTCATATCCATCATTATGGTCTCACAATTGGCAATTGTGATGTTATAAGATGATTTAAATGTTATAATGAGAATTGTGAGATCTTTATTGTGAATTGTGATGTCACATTGGCAGTATACAAGGTCACAGTAGTTCGTTATGACGTCACAGTAGGACATGGTGATGTCACAGCAGGAATAGGAAAATAAAGGAAAGGAAGGAAAAGGAAAGAAATATCAAACTGGAATCTAATTTTGTGTGTGTGTGAACCAACTATTAAAATACATAGATAAAAATATTACAATTCTTCCAATATCTTGAGACTGGAAAAGAGTTCTTAATTGCCTGAAAAAGCCAATGTTACATTCAAGGGAAGGCATTTGTTAGCAGAAACAAGCTGAAACATAAATCTTAGAACTCTCAATCCAGTACATTTTCTGGGCCTGGTCCTGTATGAAGTGTAGCAGGGTCCCTTCAAAGAGCTTCTAATCATAACTAAGGTAAACATAGGTTGTGATGGGGCACTAATGGAGCACTATCTGATCAAAATGGAAATTATGAGCTAATCATGTGACTTTATAAAGTCAGAATGGGGGAAGAGTGAGATCCTAATGGGGGTATTCTGATGGCACAGCAGAGAATTGTGATGTCATAATCGGATATTTGATATCACAATAGGGAATTTGGAGGTCACAGTGGGGCATAGTGACTACATAAAAGAATGGCATGATAGCATGATGAGCACACTGAGATGATAACGAGGGCAATGTGAGAACATAATGGGGAATTGGAAGTAAACGTGAAAAGCACGTCTGCATGGGGTACAGTGGTATTAAAAAAGGACGCTGTGATGTCACAGTGGAGTGTTGTTGTGCCACAATGACACATCTACTGTTATCACTGAAGAAATGTAATGTCACAGGGGTTAATTGTGATGCTGTAATGGAAGATTATGATATCATGATGGGGAATTCTGAAGTCATATGGATCACTATGTTGAAACAACGCGGTGCTGTGATACCACAATAGGATGTGTGAAGTCACCATAAGGCATGATGATGTCACAATGGGTATTTCGATGCCATATTTTGAACAGTGATGTCATAAGGTGCAACTATGATTTCACAGTGGGGTATTGTAGTAACATAAATGTTGATTGTGCTGCTCTAGTGAGGGCAATGTGAGGTCATAATAGGGTAATTGTGCTGTCACACTGGAAATGATGATGTCACAGTGGGCCAAGCTATTGTCAGCACAGCTTGATGTGACAGTGAAGCATTACACTGTGACAAAGGTTAATTTTTATGCTCTAAAGGGGATTTTGATGTCATCATGGGCACTTGTGCCACACTGGGAGGTTATAATGTCACAAAAGAAAGCTGTAACATGAAAGGGGAATTATATGATCATAATGGGGAATTGGCAAGTCATGAGAAGTGTATCATAATGTCTAAATAGGGCAGCGTGGTGTCACAATTGGGTACTGTAATGCCATAATGTGGAAATATGATGTCATATCATGTCACTATGATGTTGCAATTGGGAATTGTGATGTTAAAAGGTTAATTATGCTGCTATAAATAGGCAATATGAACTCATAATTGTGGAGTAGATAGGCTATCATGGGGAATGGTGATGTTCCATTTGGGCAGCATGAGTTCACAATATGGCATCATTGGGTGACCATACAACATTGTGATATCATGGTGGGGCACTGTGATGTCACAATGGTCCTGGTAATATCACAGTGGGCAATTGTGATGTCACAGTGGTCAACCATGAGGTCACAAAGGAAAATTGTAATGTCATAATGGGAGTTTCCAGGTTACAAGTGAACCCATGTCACAATAAGGCATTATGAGGTCACAAACGCATAGCATGAGGCTGTAATGTGATCCCATGATGTCTTGTCCATTATTGTGGTGTTACAATTGGAATTTGTGATGTTGTAAGACAATTTAAATGTCATGATGAGAATTGTGAGATCTTAATTGTGAATTGTGATGTCAAATTGGCAGTATGCGAGGTCACAATTGGGCGTTATTGTGTCACAGTAGGACATGTTGATGTCACAGCAGATATAGGAAAAGAAAGTAAAGGAAGGAAATGGAAAGATATCAAACTGGTATCTGGTTTTCTGTGTGTGTGAACCTAGTATTAAAAGAAATAGATAAAAAAATTCCAATTCTCCCATGATCTTGAGACTGGAAAAGAGTTCTTAAATGCCTGAAAAAGCAAATGTTAAATTCAAGTGAAGGCATTTGTTAGCAGACACAAGTTGAAGCATAAATCTTAGAACACTGAATCCAGTCCTTTTTTTGGCCGGCAGCTGTATGAAGTGTATCAGGGTGCCCTCGAAGATCTTCTATTCATAATTAAGGTAAACATCATTTGTGATGGGGCACTAATGGAGCATTATGTGATCAAAATGGAACTTATGAGCTAATGACGTGGCTTTATAAATTCAGAATGTGGGAAGTGTGAGATCCTAATGGGGATATCCTGATGGCAGAGCAGAGAATTGTGATGTCATAATGGGATATTTTATATCACAATAGGGAATTGGAAGGTCACAGTGGCACATCATGATAGCATAAAGGAAAGGCACGGTACCGTAATGGGGACACTGAGATGATAACCAGGGCAATGTGAGATCATAATGGGGAATTGTGAAGTAACAGTAAAAAGTATGTCATCATGGGGTGCAGTGGTGTCACAATAGGGTGCTGTGATGTCACAGGGGAGACTTGTTCTATCACAATGGTGCATCCAGTGTTTTCACTGGAGAACTATGATGTCACAAGGGTTTATTTTGATGCTGTAATGGATGATTATGATATCATGATGGGGAATTCTTCAGTCATATGGAGAAGTATGATGTCACAGTGGGATGTTGTGATACCAAAATAGGATGTGTGAATTCAAAATAAGGCATGATAATGTCACAGTGGGATAGTTTGATGCCATATTTGGTACAGTGATGTCATAATGTGCAACTATGTTGTCACAGTGGCAAATTGCAGTATCATAAAGGGTGATTGTGCTGCACTAATGAGGGCAATGTGAGGACTTAATAGGGTAATTGTGGTGAAACAGTGGAAATGATGATGTCACAATGGGCCAAGCTAATGTCACCACAAGGCACCTTGATGTGACAGTGAAGCATTACCCTGTGAAATAAAGGAATTGGGACGCTATAATGGGGACTGTGATGTCATCATGGGCACTTGTGTCACACTGGGATGTCATGATGTCACAAAAGAAAACTGTAACATCAATGAGGAATTGTCTGGTCATAATGGGGTATTGACAAGTCACTAAGAGGACATAATGAATTCAAAATAGTGTGGGGTGGTGTCACAATGGGGCTTTGCAATGCCATAATGTGGAACTGTGATGTCATAACAGGTCACTGTGATGTTGCAATTGGGAATTTTGATGTCAAAAAGGTTAATGATGCTGCTATAAATAGGCAATATGAGGTCATAATTGGGGAGTAGATTGGCTATCATGGGGAATGGTGATGTTCCATTTGGGCAGCATGATGTCACAATATGGCATTATTGGGTGACCTTACAATATTGTGATATCATGGTGGGACACTGTGATGTCACAATGCTCCTGGTGATATCACAGTGGGCAATTGTGTTGTCAAAGTGGGCAATCATGAGGTCACAAAGGAAAATTGTAATGTCATAATGGGAGTTGCGAGGTCACAAGTGAACACATGTCACAATAGGGCATTATGATGTCACAAAGTGCTAGCATGATGCTATAATGTGATACCGTGATGTCATATCCATCATTATGGTGTCACAATTGGCAATTGTGATGTTGTAAGATAATTCAAATGTCATGATCAGAATTGTGAGATCGTTATTGTGAATTGTGATGTCACATTGGCAGAATATGAGGTCACAATAGGTCGTTGTGACGTCACATTAGGACATGTTGAT
>PVJX010039800.1:0-15554 GCA_004027295.1 Dolichotis patagonum | reverse complement strand
AAAAACTATATATTAACCCAAACTTCATACTTGAAGTCTGTAACATCATTCTTAGAAGTTTCAGAATATGCTTTATATCACAAAATAGCTATTTCTGAGTCTAATGTGTAACATATCTCATCATAATTTCTGTTCATAAAAAATGTTATTTCAAAACATTCTGTAGTCATGATGAAGTAGAAAGGTAGAATTACACAGTTATATTTTTCATATTCCTTGTGGAAAAAACACAACTGCTCTATTTCTATTGAGCCCTCCAAAGTTTGGATATAAAATTAGCTCTTTTTGTGCATAAAGGTATTACCTAATTTACTGGGCCAGTACTTACTAAGTAGCCAGTAAAACACTGCCTATGTGGAAGTTTCCTACCTCTGGAAACAGCATCGTCTGCTGCAATTACCAGGACAGTGTTAAGGAAGCCACTGGCTCAGCACTCTAGAACCTGCAGATCTGGAGAGCAGAGGCACCTTCCAAGATAACAGACTGATGGCGGGGGATGAGAATGCAAACAGGGTGAATGTCGTTATTTTGGGGAACACGGACCTTTTCAGGGCAACTTGACAGAGCTTTTGAACTTCTAGACACTTTAGTAAATAGATATTGAGGTTTCTTGTTTACATGAAACCTTTAAAACATGGACATTTTGAGGCTCACACAGTGCTTTTTAGCCCTGTGTTTTTATTTTCTAACAGTTAAAAATGCAAGTTTTTTTCCATCTCTTTAGTATTAATAACATTGGCAACACACTGCCATGTGTGCTTTAATAATGGAACAGAATTATCAAGTCCCTGATACTATACAGCAGGTTTTGAATTAACTAAAATGAAAGTCTAAAATAGAGCTTTGAGTGGTACTTCATTTTTATGAGTTTACATCTTTCCAGCTGAGTTGTGTAAAAGTAACTGTTCTTTATACTTACAAACTTCTTTGAGGACAGTCGGGCCCTGGGCTCACAGGGGTACAAACATCTTTAGAGTGTGAATTAATCAGCAAGACCAGCAATGCAGAAGAATCGGAAGCAGCAGTGAGGAGTCAGCAGTTGGCCTCTGGAGAACCCCACCAACAGAAGAGCACTCCCGGCCCCTCACCGGAGGCCGAGGTCAGCTCCGTACCCAGCGCACTTCGGGACTCTAACATGGACAGTATCATAGAACCGTAAACAGGAGAGGTGTTTCTCTACTTTTATCATCCCTTGTTTGTCTGATTCACTGTCCCAACCAGTCCTGTCTGGTTGGATGTCATCTTGCTTTGTTCTGTATTTTGTGGTGTTTGTTTGTTTGTTTGTTTGGGGGATTTTTTTCCTCTTCTCTTTCTCTGGTCTCCTTTTTCTTTATTTTCTTTTCTTATTAAATACTGTTTCTTTCTTCTTTCTTTTTCCCCCCACTGTTTAGGCTACTTACCTTTCTTTTTTGTTTTCTTCTATTTATCCTCTTTCTTTCCTCAACTGCTTCTTGATTTAAACTTTAAGTGACTGAACATTGTCTCTTCTCTTCCTTCACATTCTGTTTCATTTTTCCCCCCTGTATCCTCCAGTTTCTCGAAGCACAGGTGTTTTTTCTTTGACCTCTCACCTAGACACTAGCATATTTGACCTTGTTCATCACTTTATCCTGTCTCCTACCACTCTTAACTCCCCCATCCCATGCAGAATGGGAATCACTCCACTAAGGAGAAAATGAAGGCATACAAGTATATGGTATATGTTTGGTCTTGTTAAATAACTTTAGAGTTTTCTCCTGTGATGGGAGGTAGCAGGATGATGGTTACCATAGTTTGTCAGTGGTTAAGCTGTACTTGAAACTATTGTTATTACTAAGTGTAAATACTTTAGCTATCATACATGTTATAATAAGGTTTTTCTCTCTTGTATGATAGCACAGTGATTCTATGGGATCATAATCATCACTACAGCCTAGTATCAAAGGATCAGGTGCTGAGTCAAATAGCAAATTTGTATGCTTTACAAATAGGGAAGGTAGGCTCTGTAATAGTTTTAAAGAACCACCTATATCCCTGAAAACAGACATCTCCTAGGGAAGCATCACTACTAGTGATAAACCTATCTATCATAAGAAATTGCAAACATTGACATAGAAATCAAAATAAAAAAGAGAAAGAACAAAATGACAACACATGGAATCAAAATGCAAGCCCAGACACCCAGCACACCCAAGACAAGTCTGGAGCTCAATGAGATAAATGAAACTGGAAGTCAAAGACCAGAACTTTCTGAAATGATAGCAACAGAAGGAAAAAAAAAAGGTAGAAAAAGTTATAAGGAAAATAATCTCTCAAGTACAAAAAGGAATGATATTTAAAATTAAAGATATTGCAGAAGACACAGATAAAAGAATAAATACACTTAGAAAAATAATGGAAACATAAAATGCCCAACATAGGAAAGAAATGAACTCCATCAAACAGATCCTAACAAAATCCAAGAGACTGAAACCTCCACTGAAAGTACATGTTACAGATTGAACAAAGGAGAATTTCAGATCTTGAAGACAGAATTGTAGCTAGTGATTATGAAAAGAAAAAGAGCTTAAAAATAGTAAGAGACCATGAAAAATCAATCCTACAGATACAAGATGAAGAAAAGAATAACATAGGATTGATTGGTGTCCATGAGAAAGCTGGAGAAAGCATAAATGCCATAAAGACTCTCTTCACAGATATGATGGCAGAAAACTTCCCAAAAATGAGCAAGGAATTGGATATACAAATAAGAGAAGCATATTAACCTCAAACAGTCATGACCAAAATAAAACTACACCAAAATGTATAATAACCAAAATTCCAGAAATCCAGTGCAAGAACAGAGTATTAAAAGCTATTAGGGAAAAGAAACCAATCACCTATAAAGGAAAACCCATAAGAATCATAGCAAATTCTCAATACAAACCTTCAACTCAGGAAGAATTTTAAGTCTGGAAGAAAACAATGCCCAACCAGATTGAAGTACCCTGAAAAACTATTTTTCAAAATTAATGGAGAAATAACACATTTTCATGATAAAGGACAACTGAAGAAATTCACAACACCCAACTAAGATATTTTACACAGGCATAAAACTGACTGCCACTCCAAAAACCACAACAGAAAGAAAATACCAGGCCAGGTAAGCAGTTAAATAGAGGGGAAAGTCAGGGAACCAACAACAGCAAAATTTCATGACAAAGATAAGACAATACATATCAGTTATAACCATCAATGTAAATGGCCTCAATTCTCCAATCAAAAGAAAGAGATTGGCGGAATGGACCAAGAAACAAGATTCAATGATATGTTTTATACAAGAAACACATTTCACTCAAAAAGAAATTCATAGACTGAAAGTCAAAGGATGGAACACAATATTCCATGCAACAGGAACCCAGAAAAAAGCAGGGATAGCTATTCTGATTGTAGACAATGTGAAATTCAAACCAAGAATGATCAAAAGAGACAAACAAGGTCGCTATACACTTAATACGGGAAAACTTCAAAAGGAACACATAACAATTCTAAATATGTATGCACCATATATGGAAGCACCCAACTATATAAAACAATTATTAAAAGACAAGAAAAATAAAAAAAGCAGTAATAGAGTTGTAACAGGGGACCTTAACACCCCATTGTTACAAAGAGTCTATATATCAACTAGACAAATGATCAACAAAGGAATATCAGAACTGAACCAAACCTGTGAAGAAATGGACTTAGTAAATTTTTTCACAGTGCTCCATGCAACATCATCAGAATACATATCATTCTTAGCTACTCATGGGATATTCTCTAAAATAGACCTTTTATTAGCTCACAGAACATGATTAAGTAAATTCAAAGGAATTGAAAAACTCCATAATTACATGGAACTTAGATAACATCCTCCTAGATAAACATTGGGTCACAGATAAAATTAAGGATGAAGTTAAACAATAGGAAACTAAATAAGAGTACAGATACAACATACTAGAACTTATGGGATGCTGTGAAAGCAGTCCTTTGAGGAAAGTATATAGCAGTGAATTCTCATAACAGAATGAGCACATATAAACAACCTAACGTTGCAACTGAAGCTACTAGAAGAAGAATAACAAGTGAAGCCCAATTCAAAAAAGGGAGAATATTGTAAATATCAGAGCAGAAATTAGCATAACTGAGACTAAAAAACAATATAAAGAATTAACAAATCAGACAGTGTTTCTTTGACAACATAAATAAAAATGATAAACTCCTAGCCAATCTTATTTAAAAAAAGACTCAAATTCATGCATTTGGGAATAAAAAGGGTGAAATCATTACAATAATGGAAATTCAGAAGATCACCAATACCTACTTCAAAAATCTTTACTGTCACAGGATAGAAAATGCAGAAGAAATGGACAGATTCCTAGGTATATATGAATTAACAAAGCTGAATCAAGAAGATACAAAAATTCCAAACAACCCAGTATCAGTTAATGAGATGGAAAATGTAATTTAAAACTTACCAACAAAGAAAAGTTCAGGTGCTGATGGATTTATTGCTGAATTCCACAAGAAATTTAAAGAGAATTTAATGCCAATATTCCTCAAACTCTTTAATGAAATTGAGAGGAAGCAATACTCCATAATTCATTCCTGGAAGCAAGTTTTACCTTTCTGCCAAAACCAGAGAAAGACCCAACCAAAAAAAGAGAACTACAGACCAGTCTCCTTAATGAACATAGATGCAAAAATCTTCAGTAAGACAGCAGGAAATAGAATGCAACAAATTAAGAGGAAGATTATACAGCATGAACAAGTGGGATTCATCTCAGGAGTGCATAGATGGATCAACATACACAAATCAATAAATGTAATGCACCATATCTACAGACACAAATCCCAACACACTCAGACACCTCATCTTTGACAAAGAGTCCAAACATGTTCACTGGAAGAAAGATAACCTCTTTAATAAATGGTGCTGGAGAATTAGCCAGATGTTTGAAGATGGGTCTTGTGACAGTCCAACAAAATGATGTGGTGTAATGTGGTCTCCATGGCAACCAAGACATCTTGTGATCCCCTAACAATGTATATGATGGAAGGTAAAATAAAGACTGTCAGCAGCCTCAACTGTCTAGTTGTGCTGCTTTTTGCATGCTTTTCCAATTAAACTCTCTTGTTTCTTGATTTTTAGTCTCCTGTGAGTGAATTTCTCACTTTTGCCATAACAACTCAGAGAATCAACAACTGGGATCTCATTCTATTGAGCTTTTCACATCAAAAGAAATCACCAATAGAGTGAAAAGACAACACACACATTGGGGAAAAAAATTCTAGTCAACTGTCACTCAAAGAACTTATATCTAGAACATATGAAAGATCGAAAATATCATACCCCACCCCCAAATTCAAATAATATGCACGTCTCTGATGAAGAAATACAAATAGGAAATACATATATGAAACAATGTTCAACATTATTGGTCATAAGAGATGCAAGTTAAAACAATGCTGAGTTTCCATTTCACTCCAGAAAGAACTGCTATCATCAAGAAATCAGTGGGGCTGCGAATTTAGCTCAGTGGCATAAGCACCTGCCTAGCAAGCATGAGGTCATGAGTTGGATCCTTGGTACAAAAAAAAAATCAATGAATAGTAAATGGTAGAGGTGCTGTGGGGTAAAAGGAACCCTTCTCTACTGTTAGTGGGAGCATAAACTTGTGCAACCACTACGGAAATCATAAATCAAGGTCTGAAGGTCCCATTCAACCTAGTTATTCTCCTTCTAGATATTTTTCCAGAAGACTTAAGAACATCATATCACAGCAGTATATGTGCATCCATGTTTAGAGCACCACAATTTGTAATAACTAAATTTTAAGTGCTGGAGATTTAGCTCAGTGGCATAAGTGCCTGCCTGGCAAGCATGAGGTCATGAGTTTGATCCTCAGTACCTAATACATATACATATAAACTAAATTTTGGAAAGAATTCTAATGACCATCAACCAAAGAATGGATTAAAAAAGATGTTGTCTTCTTTTATGATGGTGTACTACTCAGCCATAAAGAAGAATAAACAAGACGTTTATAGGTAATTGTATGCAACCTGAGATAATAGTCATAAGTGAAATAAGTGAGACTCATATGTGTGAACATCACATTGTCTCCCTAGTATAATAAACTGAAAGAGTGTACAATAGATATTGTGAAATGGGAAGAAACTATTCAGAAGGACAGAGAAACTGGCATGGGGGAAAGGAGAACAGAAAGAAAGGAAAATAAAACATATATTTACATATATATTTATTTATACTATATATATACAAGATAATTAAGACAGTTATGCTTCTGGTTTATATTAGGTCATTGAAAAGAAATGTTTGGTGGTTATGTTTGGTCAATTTTTCATGACTGTATATTGCAATATGATCAACTGCTTTGAAGATAACAATACACAATGTATTAATCTTTGTTACTCTCCTATTATCTTGTTTTGAAATTTTTTATCATTGTTTTTATTAGTTTTTCTCTTTAAAATAAAAAATAAGTATTTCAAATAGTAACATTGCAAGCATGGTCTGAAGAAAATTTTCTCTTGGTACCACTAATTAAATGAACTCATAGTCACTTAAATATAAAGTAGCTTTAAAAGACTGAGTAAAAAATAGATAAGATGTAGCTTCCTAAAAGAAAGAATTTGGAGTGAAAACTCATCATGGACCCTTGAAGGGATGCCTAGTCATGTATGTCAAAGAAGGCTTCTTGACACAGCTAGAAGGTATTAGTAAAAATGAGTGCTTGGATATTATGTTGTTTTCTAAAAATATAGCAGGTTTTATAATACTAATAATACTGACAATAACTAGAAATTCATTAGAAGACACTTTCTCCCAAGATTTCCTAATTTTTTTATGGGAACAAATACATGTGTAGTACTCATCAAACCCATCAGGTAGGCTTTATCTAACACTCTATGGTACAAATGAAGACATTGAAGCACAGAGAAATTAAGTCAGTTATAACGATCAGACTGTTACTGTGTTTGAGTTCAGAGTTTGCACTCTTAACCATTATATTTTGCCCTGCTTACCCATGTATATAGGCAATTTATCCATGAAGTATAAAGCAGACATCTATGTGCTAAGTTTGAAACACGAAAAGAACTCTTGAAATCTTGCACATAGTGGCCATTATTCTTTAGTAGATGAATATGGCACCGAGAAACAGAAAGACTGAAGAACAAGCAGCTTTTTGAGAAAGGTCGGTCAAAGATTGTCAAACAGAACTGTTGATTGTTTTAAAAGATGGAGGCTTGCAATTTCTTCAAATAACTTGTTAAATTGACCACATACATTTCCTTAATAGAAACTGAGTTAGTCTTCTTAATTCTAAATTTTGTTCTAAAAATAAGCATATAAAATTATTATTTTATTTATTGTTTATAAAATTTAACTTGAACACCTTGCAGAGAATGGATATGAAACAGGTTTTGCCTTTGTTCTCTTATTGTTAGGGAAGAATCTAAGTTAGATTTAAATGGAGCTTTAGTGGCACATCAGTTAGCAGGCATTACTCATAAATGTAAATAGCAGCGATCTGTGTATCCATATGCCACCATGGACCTACCTATCATTCCATGTTGTTTTGCAGATTAATGTTACAGGGGCCAGGGATATAGCTCAGAAGCACAGTGCCTGCCGTCTCTGGCAAGCACAAGGTCCTGAGTTCGACTTCAGATACAAAATAAAAGCAAACAACCAAAAAAGATTACATGATACATAATGTAGTGTAAAATGTTATTTAAAGAAAAATATTTGCATAACTACTTATGTCCTTTGACAACTGATAAATGACAGAATGCTGATATAACCTTGGTGTTGGCATTTACTGTGAATTTTGCTTAAAAAAATTCTGGAAGAGTTATCTCAAACTCAGTGCAACACTTGTTTTTGAAAGGCTTCACCCTAAATATAAGATATATTATCATATACATTTAGGGTTAAACAGTTACTCTTTGATGATGCCATAGTACAGCACATAATGTCCCCATAGAGAGAAATGATGACTCCCTAATGGGTTCTTCCTATGTCATAAATCAACATACTTCACATCTGATTAGGGATTAAACTTGGCTAAACCCATTAAAATACTAGGATTTGAATTTATTATAAGCTCAAAGTGCTGTAAGTTTGCAAACTATAAGCTCAAAAAAGATACAAGAATGACTTTTTTTGATTTTTAAAAACTTTTAAAATAAAATTTCAAGGCAAGATGATAGGATACTAACAATGATTAGTACATTGCACATTGCTATCTTCAAAGTAGTTACCCAGAGTACAAGATGCAGGTATGAAAGACTGTCCAGACAATATTAGCACAAACCTTTCTTTTCAATAAACTAAATAAATTAGTGTTATGACTATCTTAACTGTATATATATATATATATTTTTTTTTCTGTTCTTCTCCGCTTTCTGCCATCTCAGTTTCTCTTTCTTTTTGAATAATTTCTTTCCCTTTCACAACTTTTGCTGTACATTTTGGGTCTTATTCATTCTTTAAGTTTCTTACACTAGGGAGACAATATGATGTCTACACATGTGGATCTGGTTTATTTCACTTCTGAGTATGTCTCAGGTTGCATCTGTTTACCTATAAAACTCGCTTTTATCCTTCTTTGTGGTTGAGTAGTACGCCATTGCATAAAATGATAACATTTTTTTTTATCCATTCCTTGGTTTATGGTCATTTGGGTTGTTTCCAAGATTAGGCTATTACAAACTGTGCTCTAAGTGTGCGTGCACATATATTGCTGTGGTGTGACGTTTTTAACTCTTCTGGGAAGAATGACATTTTGAAACTACTTCATACAAGATTTCTATTTGAGTCTATTATTGACAAAGCAATTTACATGGATCTTGAGTTTAGGGGGCAAGTTTAGCAATGAAAATAATACATGTCCAAACATTAAAGATAAAATTAAAAAATATTTGTGATGCTGAATCTTCCCTTTTTGTACAATAACTAGAATACAAATTAGTACTTGTCTTAAACTTTTTTGTCTTTTGTGGTGTGGATAGTAATTCTTAGTGAAACACTGGCTTTTCCAAGTGTACAAATTTGTCATGTGGATTTCTTCAAATGTACAATAACTTTTTCTCTTCTTTTCACTAAGCCTACAGTTATTGATTGATATGGAGGCCAGAGATCTTTTCCAAGGTTTTATTGTCATATTCGGAGAACTTGATAGGACAACCAATGAACATAAAAGTTCAATGTTTTTAAGGTGAAAGAAGAAAAACAGAGAAGTGAAAAGAAGTGCTCATAAGAAGGAATTGGTGTAGGCTACTTCAAGAACAGGAGGGCAGTGCTAAGCAGGCCAATGGCAGTGGTCATCTTATATTTGTTATGGTTTGTGTCTCGAGGTCCCCCTACAACCTCATGCTGTCACAGGTGAGGTATTTTTCAAAGGTGACTAGATCTAGAGTGTGGGATTCAGAATTGATTCATGGGACAATGCTAGAGCCCTAGTATTAAGGGTGTGGGTGCTACCCACCCTAAGTAGCCTAGGTAATATAAAAAGGACAAAGACACTCTTAAGGTCTTGTGTTGCTTTTGTTACCTTCTACCCACCATGAACTTTTGCACTCTGCCGTGTGCCACACTGCCTTGGAGCCAACCAAATATGGACTGAAACTTCTATGAACTGCGAGCCAAATAAATCTTTTCTCCTTTAACTTTGGGGCCTGGGTAGTTTGTCTCAGCAATGAAAAAAGTAACTAAGACAATATCCTTCATCTAAAATCAGCTCCTGGGTATCAGAGTGTGCTCTGTGCATGTGTCCCAGCCATAATTTTACAGGTGTCTGTGTCTGATTAGTCAGTCCTCTTTTCCCACAGGTTTATGATGCCCTGATCTCCTGCTTCACCATTGAAAGTTTTTATTATTGATTGATTGATTAATTTGGTACTGAGTATCAGACTCACGACCTCCTGCTTGCCAGGCAAGCACTATGCTGCTGAGCTATATCTCCAGCCCTTGAAATTTTTTATTGATTTAACATACTGTGACTATGAGGAATTATTCAATTGATTTGGATTTTGCAGAAATTTGTATATTACAGTGTTGGACAACTTCATATTACTGGTGGAGCTTAAATCATATGTGAGGAAGGAGCTCTTAAACCTGTTATAAAAATATAAATTTTAGTTTTTTGAGTATGCTGACAAGTGTGAAAATTCTGAAGAAATTTAAAATAAGCCAAAATATGGTATATGCAGGAAATTGCAACTTTCTTATTAAAAATAAAATAGCTTCTGAAAAGTGCCATGTGTTATATATTCTACTAACAGAAGACGTACTCAAGGACTTAGATTTATAGCTTCAAAATCATTTTTAGGCAGCATCACCTAAAGAAAACATAAATATAATGTTTATTTCCAGTATCTTATTTTCTAATCATAATACATGTCAACTTATTCCATACCACAAACATAAATTTTTGTATTCAAATTTATAAAAAGTCAGCATAAAATATCTGGTGCAAAAAGTCCACATACCATTGAAAATATATAAAGGAAAAGAGCTCAGGTTATACCTGAGTTTCAAACAATATTATTGTAAGAATTTACAAAGTAGGTAAAGTTGTACATTTAATACATGAAGAGGATGAATAACTTAAATTACATTCCAAGATTAACAAAATTAATAACTAGTGTTGTAGTGTATCTTGGCTTCAAAGAATCCAGTGGTATAGGAAGTAATGGTCACTCTTAGCAAGGGTCTAAACTTCATTAGAATGCAAATAAATTTATCATTATGAATCTTCTGGCTAACTTCAAATTCTAAGTATAAAGTGATATTATCAGCATTACATTCCTAAGGACAGACTACTGCGTTCTAAGAAATGATTTTTTGCTTTAATTTGGTGTTACAGTATTAATTAGTATCATGATTAATAAAGTTAAGTTTTAGCCTGAAGCATTTTGCACTCCAAGTACTACTTTCTAAAATAAATCTGGCTAGAAGTAATTATTTTTTACAATGTGAAGACTGGGATTCTTTGTTATAAATTAGATTTGAAAGATGATCTTCAAGAATTGTTTGGATCACACTATTAATATTGCCCACTTATAGATCCTCATAGAGTTACAAGTACAAGAGTGAACAAACATCTCATATGTTCACAGAAAAGTGGTTTCGAATCAGCTTTCATCTGAAAATGTCTAAAGCTAGGCACTTCCACATACTGACATTCTTGATCCATATATGCCATGCAGGCTACAACCAGTTTTGCTCCAAGAGAACATTCTACAGTCCAAAGTAGAGGAGAGCGATTTTTGTTGCCATTTCTTTGCCACCCAGTGTGGTCCCAGAGTTTATTTGTAATGTTTAATTGTGGTCAATTAAAACATTGCTTTATTTAATGGATGTGTGTCTCTTTCACCTCTAAACTGTTATCTTCTCCACTTATTTCTTTATCCATTTTCAAATGATTTCTTTTCATTTGTTGTTTTTTTTAAAAAAAACTCTTTTTGAAAATATAATGACATTTTTTGATTTACTATTATATCTCAAATATTATATAAGAGAAGGTGGTAAGTTAATTATAATGACATTACAACAATGTACAGCTGCAGCCGGCATGCTTTAATGATGTTTTAGTTGTGCATTACTTTATATTTTCAAAGAAAACTCTTTTATAAATTAAAAATGTTTATTTGATCTTATGACAGGCATTATAAACAAAGTGTAATAAGAATCTATCCATTCTGTTTTGTTTAGTTACTAGGTTTCAAAAATATTTCCACAATTTTAACTGGAAATTTCAGATATTTTTAAACCACATCCCTCCAATTAACATACTATGTATGTCATATATTTGAATATCAATACATCTGTATAACTATATGCAGATATACTTCAAAATAAAGTCTTATTCTCCATCAGATTCATGTTTAGCTTTCATAGGCACATTCTAATTTGAATTTTGAGAGAAATTATACTTGAGAAAATATGCACTGATATTATTCGTTCAGATGTCAATCTTTGTCTATGACATTTCTAAATACAAACATAATTTTATCAACTATAATTCTAATTTCTATTACAGTTAAATTTAAACATATCATAGCAACTATAAACTGATACAGCAAAATCCAAAATGCTCCTGGTGACATGCAATTTAAGATTCTTCTCTGTAAACTGTAATGTAACTACTTTCTTATCATTAAAAGATGCTTAAACATTGTTATAATTTTAGGTTATTAAAGAAAAATAGAATATAACAGATTCCCTTTATTACACTCTGTTAGGAAATAAGCAGCAGTGAACTACATCACCTCTGATATGTCACGCATACACAAAATCTAGCTGTTTCCTTCCCTAAAGCCTGTTAATTCTTTGTTCTGTTCATAGTAGACACATTATCTTTAATTCTAAAAATTTAGTCAGGAAATATAAAGACTATGTATTATTTTCATTTGATTCATTTCAATACTGAGAAAATTTGTTTTGATATGTGTAACATGTTTTAATCTAACTAAATTGATTATACCACCAAAAACAAAGAGCAAGATTCTTTGAGAGGCAACTTTCTGTAAAAGGAATAAATCAACTATTCTGTTTTATGAGACGCAAAAAAAATTATCTTATGTAAAACAATTCAGACTTACAGCAGGTCATTTCTTCTCATTGTTCAGCACAAAATAATTCGTAACCTCCCATTTCTAGTCATTTAATTCTGACAAATTATCAGTCATTCATGACTACAAAAACATGAAATTTATTTATAATAAATTTTTACACATCTTAATTATAAAATAATATGAGCCGTAACAAATATCAGTCCTCTTTCATCTCTAGATTTCTGACTTTGAGGTTGTATTAAAAAGAAAAATGAATTGGTGTGCCTTGTTGGAGACTGAATTGTGTCATCCTTTAGTACTTGTAAAAATGATCATGGTTATTTCTATTTGCTAGAAATTGAGTGCCGGCAACAGTAATCAAATTAAGATGAGTTCCTACTGGATTAGTGTGACCTAAATCTAATATGAATGGAGTTCTGGTAAGATGAGAAGAGACACAGAGGCCCACACAGGGAGGACATGTGACAATGGAGGCAGAGAATAGAGCACTATTCTACAGACAAATAAATGTCAAGTCTTGTTGGAAACACCAAAAGTTACAAAAAAGTCCTAAATAATTCCTGATATTTTGCAGAATTTGAAAGTTTCCAATTTTGACAGCATTAGTCACTGGATCATGTTTAAGGTACTTTCTCTCTCTATGTAGCATATTAAAAACCTCTAAATTGTGTCTCCTTTTACTTTGTTATTGGAAGCCAAGTGATTAGTGACAGAATCAAGAATATCCTCAGTGAACAAATGCATTAGTTTTTTACTATCAGTCTGGAATTGCTTAGAGCTTGAAATACCTTTTTTTCCTTAGGGAAAAATTAACGATATTATCTATAATCACTCCCTCCGTAAAGTAGACCTCGACAGGCTGCTGAAAATGAAACCATTAGTCTTTTTGAAATCTAGGCCTGACAATTTGGGGAGGGATACTTTGTGTGGTAAGTAGAATAATGTCTGGAACTTTTGATTGTGCTAAGCCCTGAAGATTGTGCTTTTTCTGAATGCCATGTTTTCTTTGGTGGTATATAGTAGGATGCACCTCAAGTATTTTATTTTATTGGTTTATTCTTAAAATTCACTTTATAAAGATGAAAATATTTTTAGGAATCTATTCTTCCCATTAACTTATTTTTTCTCTTCTAGTGTGGTGACTTATAAACCAGATAAGAGAGTGACAGAGAATGAAAATATAAACTTACTATGACTGTCTTTTGCTAACCAAACATTTAGTTACACTACTTATAGGGCAAGGACTAGTTGCTGAAATAAGAATCATTTTAATGCATTTAATTTTTTGATCAGTTGGTTTTTCTAATAGATTTACCCCAAAGTTATATTTCAAATCTCAAATATGTTTTGAGTATATGTTAAAATAAGCCTATTATTAAAATGAATATTTCCCATTTTGTATTTTCACAATGTATTCACAACTGACTCAAGCTTGGTGGTACACACATTTGATTATTAGCCCTCAGATTCTGCTTTCTCCTCTAGTTTCCTGTGCTTTTCCAGTCTTCACTAAGTGGGATGTATTTCACACGCCACTTTTATCGAATCTCTATGCACTGATTCATCATTAGGTTCAGTTTAAGGACATCATTGCAGATTTGGCAGGAATGAGGAAGAGTCCAGAGGATTTTTACCCCTCTCTGCAGTCCCAAATAATGGTGTGTACTCCTCCTTGGTCCAATTTATTCTTTCATGATCTAGGAGCATATAATTTTAGTCCTTCAGCCACAGGCACTGAATTCTGCCAACTAAAGGAGATTAAAAAAGAACCCTGAGAACCAGATGACAACTCCAGCCACATTACCATGTGTGCAACAGTCTTAAGCAACCTACCAAATGACCCAACTATACCAGGCTCTAACTCCTGACTCAATGAAACAGTGGTATAGTATGTCCCATTAAACCACTAAGAACGTGGTAATATGTCAATTGAAAACTAATCTCAACTTTATTTCCTCTTAGAGTCTGATTTGCATTTGTCTAGTGTAATTGATATTTTATGTTTACCTAATGAAAAATATACATTTAGCACTTATTTTACACTGATATTTTCATTTTTTCTTGCACATCTGCACAGATATAGATATAAATATAAATATAGATATAGATGAATATATATCACTCATTCGTGGTTGTCTCCTCTGGAGGAGTCATTTTAGCATCTTCCTGAGATCTTAATTCTTAATATTATTTTTAAATCTGTTGCATCTAGTGACTATTTCTGCTATATTACATTGAAAATATGTTTTCTGCTCATGAATACCATTTTTAAGATTAAACTTGAGACCATGTATTTTCTTTTTCATTACTATCCATCTCTGTTATATATAGGTATATATTTTATGTATCTGTATTGAATATAGATATATGTCTGTATGAGTTTACATAACATATAGTACATATGTGTACATTATACATAATTTACTATTGAATCACCTTCATATCTACTAATTATGTATTTCTTTATTCTATTTTTAATTTTCCCTTTATTTGTAGTAGTTTAGAGAAATACATTTTTAATGTTACCCTTACTACAGGTCCTCAATCAAATTTCTTTCATTTGTAAAGCATTTAGTTCACTGTGGTATACTGTATTTTTACATTTTTAAAAATTGAGGCATGTCGCACAGTCCCATATATGTGCATCCTTAGATTTATTTTCAAGTATAGACCAATAGTTTTCATACATGTATAGAATCTAGCTTGGAGTTGTGACTAAAGAAACCAAGAGAGTTGCTTCATTGGTGGATATCTTTTTACTTAGGAGTAAGTCTCCTGATCTTAGCAAAAGGAGGGCAAACACATAAGCCACCACTCTTTTTGTGTTGAAGATACAAGGATAGACTTTTAGAAGAGTCATGTCCTCTAGAATTCAAGTGCACAGCTATGAAAATCTGGAGACTGGCAAAGGGATCCACTTAAACACTTGGCTGAATAGTAAACTGCAT
>PVJX010039799.1:0-15563 GCA_004027295.1 Dolichotis patagonum | reverse complement strand
ACTATACTGTCTCAATTGGCTTTATTCCATCCTTTTTTTTCTGTTTGCAGCCTCACTGTGTGTTCACTTTGTATGCCTTAATTTTGTAACATGAACAGCTATTTCTGGGAGGACAGTATGTGGTTTGTCAACTAGTGATTTATGGTTTTTTTTGAGGTTTTGTATTGTTTCTACCCGTTTTTCTGTATTGCTTTTTTTTTTCTCTTTAAATAAAATTTAAAAAAAAAATGAGAGGATCAAAACCACAGCATAAACTTGCCCTAGAAATTAAAAAAAAGTCAATGTAGGTTTATCTCACTTTAACCTCAGTCTTTCATTCCTGAAAACTTGATAGTCCACAAGAAAATAGAGTCTGCTTTCAGATGAGAAAAAATAAAATTCATTAGACCTGACCCCCAAAATTTTAACAGATATTTAAAGTAAATTGTCAAATATAAGTAACAAACCATCATATTGGTATACAAAATACTTAAGAGTAGCATGTTAGTCTTTTTTTAAATTTTATTTAAGAAGAAAAAACAAGAAATCAAACAAAACAGAAAAAGGGTAGCAACAATACAGAAGTCCAAAGGCAAAAAATAAAAGAATAACAACAAAACAAAAGCAAAAACACTAAGAAATGGCAGCTTGGTAAGTTACATACTGTCATCCTTGGAAATAGTTATTCAAGTTACAAAATTAAAGCATACAAAGTAGACATTCAAACAGTGAGACTATTAACAGTTCTGCTCAACAATCTAACAAAAACAGTAATGTGGTCATCTATCTTACACACTTATACATGCAGTTATATCCTTTAGAGCACTTTCTTTTCCCATCTATATATATATATTTTTTTAATTTTATTTTAAAGGGGGTAAAATTACACACAACAAAACAGAGCAGAACAGGACATAAGAAAGCATAAATTTCAAAGCTAAACAACCAGAGATCTTCACTATCTGTCATATTGTCTCCTGTTTTCTTCCAAATGGTTGTCCATATCTTTGCATATGTGAAGCTCATACTAAATAACATATCAATCTTTTCATAAGATGTGTAGGGCCGGGGATTTAGCTCAGTGGCTTAAGTGCCTGCCTGGCAAGCGAGAGGTCATGAGTTCAATCCCTGGTACCAAAAAAAAAAAAAAAAAAATGTGTAGTTCACTGGCTCCCACTTGCTAAGGGGGGGGGAGGGACATGGGACAGGAGGACAGGACGACATGAGATGTTCGATTCTCAGCTCACACCTCAGCAGGCTCACAGCCACCCCCCAGAGAGGGGAAGAGCTCCTTGTTCTCCCAGCACCCTGAGTCAACCACATGGTACAGGTCCCGACATGCCAGGGTCTCTCTCCTTCAGGCTGCCGAAAGTCTTCACACTCTCAGCCGCCCCCCCCCCAGAGGGGTGATGCTCCTTGTTCTCCTGGCACCCTAAGTCAACCACAGGGTGCAGGTCCCAATGCACCAGGGTCTTGCTCCTTCAGGCCACCAAAAGTCTGCCATTCTCAGCTGCCCCCCAGAGAGAGGAGGAGCTCCGTGTTCTCCTGGCACCCCCAGTCAACTGCACGGTGCAGGTCCCGATGCACCAGGGTCCCTCCCCTGCAGGCCCCCCAAAGTCCACCATACTCACTTGCTATTTCTTTCTGATGAATTGACCATTCCATTTCCAAAGTTCTGAAATGGCCAACAGACCACAGAAAGAATTCTCTTTAGGTTCCTGTTTGAAACCAGCAGCTACAGCAATCTGCTGGCTTTGCTTCAGGGCCAGGCATTTTAGTCTTGAGAGTATACAGCTCAATAGTATAACACTTGCCTCACATGCCTGAGGAGCTGGGTTTGATCCCAAGCATCACAAAATTTAAAAATAAATAAATGTAAAAAAATGATATTTGCTATTTTCTCCAAACATGATCACTATGGGTTATTCCTGAATAGAATAACACATATAGTTTACTTGTTTCATAATAACAATGTATTTTCTATCAAAAGCATCAAATATATACCAACAGCTAAGAAAATTTTAAAATTACAATCTTAAAAAATCAGTTTCTTTCAGTTAACTGTTAAATTATAAATAACAAAATTATTGTTGTCACTGGTGCCAAATATAACAGCCCTGACATGTTGGGTAGCAGAGAAACAATTTCAGGTTAACCCTTAGAATAAAGGAAGCAGTACTTTTTATCTTTTCTAACACTGTTATAGAGATATCAGAATGGGGAGCCATTGATAAATCCTCAGAGGAGGTGATCTATACTTTAAGATTAAAAAATACATATTTTTGGCAAGAAACCAGTTAGTTTACATTGTAGATAGATGGATAGATAGATAGATAGATGGAGATAGAGATAGATCAATAGATAGTATCTGGCTATTTTTCTAAAGAAGGTCTTCTCATCATGCCACTGCTAAGTTTAAGGATAATGTTAAACATTTCATCTACATGTGTCATTTATTTTTTCAGGGTAGCTGTGACAGTGGCTTGACTAGATAGCCCTCTTGATATTCATTGTTTCTTATTTTCCTTTAAAAAAAATTTAGAGTTCATCAGCAAGATGCAACTAAAGATTTCTCCAAAGAAGATACACAGTGAGTGAAACTAATCTGAGAGAAACAATTTGTTATGTAATTCAAAGGCTTTGAAGAGATGCCAAGCTGAAAATTGTTACTTTTTCAGTATTCCAACTTTTAAGATGTCAATGAAAAAGAAAGAGTTCTTAAGATCTTATGCAAAGAATTCAGCAACACCAAATTTGTTTAGACCTACACTAAGCCATTGTAAAAACGCATATGAGGCATAAGCACAATAACAAAGCACAGCTCTCACTGTGACACTGCGATACCTTTTAATTCCTGCAGCATTAAAAATACATATTCCTAGCCAGGCCTGGTGGTCCAGACCTGCAATCCCAGCACTCTGAGGGGATAAGACATAAGAACTGCAAATTCAAGCCTACCTTGGGCAATTTAGTGATTAGGCAAGATCCTATCGCCAAAAAAAAAAAATTAAAATAAGATCAAAAGAACTGGAGCTGTATCTCAGTGTGAAGGCCCTGTGTTTGGTCTCTAGTACCAGAAAGAGAAGCTGGGGAAGGAGAGGGATAGAGGGAGGGAGAAAGGAAAAGGAAGATACAAAACTAACATATAGTTTGAGATTTAGCTCAGTGGCTTAAGCGCTTCCCTGGTAAGTGCAAGCTGCAAGGTTGTGAGTTTGATCCCTGGTACCAAAAAATAATAACAATCAATATGTAATAGGTGGGACCAAATATTCGAAGTGAATGTTTCTAAAGAAAAATGTGTTTTTAGATATATGTCACATATCTAAACAAAAGTGTGTTAATAGGATTTTTTTTTATTTTTATCTTTTTGTTTGTTTTTGTTTTTTTTTCGGTACCAGGGATCAAACTCATGACTGCCTGCTTGCAAGGAAGGCGCTTATGCCGCTGAGCTAAATCCCCAGCCCCGTGTTAATAGGATTTGAATCACAAAAAGGAAGAGCCAGTCCTTCCTATTAATATCATCCATAAACACAGGCAACCACTCTCCTGACTTTAGCACATAGCTTCATTTTGTGTCTTCTTAAAATTTATATTAATAGAAACATAAATTGAATACTTTTTGTATATGGCTTCCCTTGCTCAAAATTTCGTGCATGTTATTGCATGTTGCTGTAGCACAGTCATTCTTTTTTTTTTTTTTTTTTTTTTTTAGCACAGTCATTCTTATGGCTGTGTAAGATTCGATTGTAGGAATGAATTGCAGTTTTTACCTTCCAGGACGTTTCTGTTGTTGCAAGTTTGAGGCTATTACAAATAAGTCAGAAATGAGTAACTTTTTGTCTCTTTGTGGGTGTATGCTTCCTATCTTTTAGACACCTATAAGTGAAGCTGTTTATTCATGGAACAGTCCCGAGTTTAGCTTTAGTAGATACTGGTAATTGCTTTACTTTTAAGGGCCAGGTCTTGAAGTGGTTCCCATGTCTTCTTGCAGTCTGCTTTCAGAACTTTTTCCCCAGATTCCTGCATAATCAGAAAAGAAAGATAAAATGAGATTTGCTAATCATTTAGTACTACCTCTATCATAAAGGCCACCAACACCCAGTGTTGAGCTGCCTGTGACACAATCAGCTGGTCTCAGCTGATTCTTTCGCCCTTTTGGACTGCCTGACTCTCCTGTTTAAAATGAACAGATATGCAGATTTATAGCTTGTTATGCATTAACAAAGACAAGTTGATCATCATCACATATCTTAATATTTTTGTAAACCTTTCTGTAAGCATAAGCTCCCCCAAAAGAAGATCTGTTTCATCTTCATTACCCTCTATAACATATATTATTAGCACAATACCTTGTGCATAGGACACATTTAATATTTAATGAATAAAAAAATAAAGATCAATGGGATAGAAAATGTAAAGCACTGAAAGTAAGTTTTGAGATTATTTAAAACTTAATTTCTTATTTATTGTTTGTTTTTTACTTCTTGAACTCTCCTATTAACCAGTCAGTTCTTTACAGGAAGAATGTATTCTTGTGCTCTTATTTGTCATGATTATATTCTTCCTCAACACCTAGCATACTAGTGTAAAGTTTCACTATTATGAGGGGGAAAAATATGACTGCCTCCAGTAAAAAATTTTTGGTCTATCAACCCAGACTGTAGCTTCGATAAATGGCCAGTTAGGACAATATTAGCCTGACCTAAAGCTTCTTGACCTTTCAAACAATCCCTGAGCACAAAACTGTCCATAAGTTTAGTTACTGTTTCGTTACTGTTTACTGTTTAGTTTCACAATACTTACAGGTCCCTATAGTCTTTATGATATGTAATTGGTATAATTACTTGGGCCAGAATTCTTAAATTCATGGAAAAATAAATACTTATAGTCCTCTAATTCTCCACCTTGAGTTTTAATTATCCTTAGGAAATATACATTTTTATATTTTATCTTTTCTAAGAAGTAGTAGTTGTTTTTATAGATAATACAAAGCAAAAGAGGGATAATCACTTTCTTTTCTACCTAGCCAGAATTATACCATTCTGATATAATGGTATACCACCATACCATTTCCCTTCCAAGCAAGCAGAAGACCTACTTCTTCCCATATCTGAGCCTCTAACAAAGCTACAATGTGCTATTTGTTGACATATGGTAATTCTCAAACAACTGCACTATTTGAAATTTATACAGATTCTCTAAGTTCTTGTTAATACTGTTATGTGTCCTTCTTGATGCCTCTTTTTCTAACTTTTGATAATTACAGTGAAAATGTATGACATGTAGTATCAGCATACAGTATTTATTTTTGTAAACATTCTGCTTTTTATCAACATTTTTTAAAATTCCGGTTCTTAAAACAACTGCATTTTAAAGACAAAGATTATCTTTTGCATTTCTTTATGTGGCAGATGGCACTCATAGTAGATTGTTAATGTAATACTTTAAAGTAAGTGATTTTTTTTATTCTCTGCAGTTAACATTATCCATTTACAAACTGGAGACATATTTTTGTTTAAAGTAATTTAGAAAATCGATACATGTCAAATGTGGTTCTTCAAACCTACAATTTTCTATAAAATTAATGTAGCATCTTTAGTGCCTAGTCTCGTATGTTATACATAGACATACTCAAATATTTACTGAATTAATAGAATTTAATTTTAAAATACCTTTATAGGTAACCCTCTCCAGTTAACCTCCAGTCATTTATGTTTTTTTCTCTGAATCTTTCAATATTTGTTTCTCTAAAATTTTAAGTATATGTCTAAACATGCTCACAATTCATACTGTTGCATATCACAAATACTGTAAATTGTAAGATGATGTGATATGCTTTGTCAAAGATCTTTTCAATTTTGTGGTACAGATCAGTATTCCATTTTGGTTAGAGCCAAATATAAAGGCAGAGTTAGGTTCTCCTCATTAAGATAAAATATAAAACATAAAATTCTGCAAGAATTTATCTGGTGATCTGCTTTTAACAAAATAAGACCTAGCTGAATAACTGAAGACTTCCTTGTTTACTAAACCCTTTTGGATTCATTTGTAATTTGATAAAACAGTCTTCCATGTGATATGGGGGGACAAAGCCATCCACCATAGGAACTCAAAATAATGCATATTTTCTGTCTCTTTTAAAAAGCAAATCTTTCAAGCAAAGTCTCTATCAGGTCTCATGTTTGAATATTTGCTTTCTTAAAATACTATGCCTCATATATGTCTAGTCTAACTACAAATTAGCAATGTTTTCGAAGTTATTGTGGCAGGATCTGTCAACATTTTAATGTACATACCCTGTGACCCAACAATCCTAAAACTGGGCCATTATTCTATAAAAATACTAACAAATTAATTTTTCCAGGCATTATTTATTAAAACAAAAAAGTATCCAAATGTTCACACTAAATGGACATGTATAAATCATAAATGTATATAGTAAAAATAGTAAGAGAGATCTGCATGTGCCAATGAATGATGTTCATAGGGCCAGGCATATAGCTCAGTGGCACAGTGCCTTCCTGGCAAGTATGAAGTCCTGAGTTTGATTCTAGATATCAAAAATAAATAAATAAATAAGCAACTAAATAAAATAAATTTAAATGATATTCCTATTACATTGAAAGCAGATAAAAGCACCAATTATTTTACAGAATTGTTGCTTGATAAATGGATAAAAAAAACATAGATAAGAGAATATGACACTTCCATAAAGAAAGATGAATTTGACTCATTTTTAGAAAACTGGGTAAACTTTGAGACCACAGTGTTAGATAAAATAAATTATAGACTCATAAGCTTAAAGTACATAGCTTCACTTTATGAGAAGCCCTAAAGTATATTTTAAAAACATCTAAGAAACATGGAGCTAGATCTTTTGCAAATGAGAAGGGAATTTAGAGATGGATGGACAAGGGAAGGAAGGGAGGAGAAAAAAATAATTAAGATATGCTAAGTATGTGTACCTATATCCTAAGATGAACATAAACATCATATATTGCTAACATGTATTTACACAATTTTTAAGAGAATTAAAGATATCATGTAAATAAGTATTTGTGCGCAAGTTATTGAAAAAAGCACAGGAGACTATTTAATAAAGCAGAAAGACAGAGACTTTTCATTTTTTACTTTTATAAATTTTCCAAATAGTATACCTTACAGTTGCATTTCAATGCTTCTTCCCATATTGTCTTTCTGCCTAGAGTTTATGTTTTGCTGATAGCTGCTAATTGTTCTGAATCTTTAAATGTCAAATGTGCCATTGTTTTACCCTCACTTTACTTCAAATTAATGATGGCTTGGTTATGTATAAAATTATAAATCTAAGTAAATTTTGCCTCGGCATTTTAAAAATATTCCTCTTTAGTTTTCTTGCATTGAATTTTGATAATTAGATATCCAGTGTTACTGGTTATTCTTTTTTGGTTATCTCTTCCTACTCTGATAGTTTTCAGAATTTTCTCTTTATTATGAATGGGTTTTTGTTTTTGTTTGTTTTGGTACCAGGTATTATTATGATATTTTAATGTCTTATTCCTTGATTTAGTCTTGTTTTAGTTAGCTTTTTATTATTCTGCTAGCATTTCATGAACTATTTTAATCTGAAGTATCACATATCAGTTCAATAATTAAAGTTTCCCATCTTTTCTCTTCTTGAGAAATTTTTCAGAAATTCAATTAGACCAGAGCTTTTTGACCTAACAGTCTGTGGTTAGAATTAAGAGAATCTATGAACTTGGACAATGACAATTTTCTTTCAGTAACATTACAATTAACGTTTTTATTTTCTCTAACTGCTAACAAATATCAGACATTAACAGGAGACAATCGGACATTAACAGTAGCTGTCAAAATATCTCTTTCTCTGCTATAGTTGAGCATAGTTTCAAATACAGTACTATCAAACATAACAAAATAGTATAAAACCATTCAAAAGAATGAAAGAATTAAGGGGCATTCTGAACCGAATAACAGAGAATGATCAATGGCTAATATAATATCTCATTTTCAATAAAAAAATTTGTTCACATACATTATATATTACCACATATATTAAAATCCCAATAAGATACAATATGATAGAACCAATGGTAATAGCAGAATAGAAGCATGGTAGGACTTCTAAGAAAGATGATATTAAATCAGCAATGGCTGCCATAATGTTTTGTTTCTTCAAAACAGCTGTTCATACCATCACACATGATAAAGTTAAACAAAACAGAATAAAACCATTCCAACTGATGAATGAAAACATTGAAAGGCTTCAAAGCAATGAAATAGGGAATCATGATTACCATAAAATCGTATATACTCTTACCATTTCTCACACTAGGGAGACTATATGGTATTTACACATGTGAGTTTGGTTTATTTTACTTATTAGTATAGTCTCAAGTTGTGTCCATTTATTTATAAATATCTCAATGTGATCATTCTTTATAGCTGAGTAATACTCCATTGTATAAAAATGCCACAACTTTTTTTATCCATTCCTCAGTTGATGGGCACTTAGGTTGTTTCCAAGATCTGGCTATTACAAATTGTGCTGCTATAAACTTGGGTGCACATATATGCCTGTGATTTGATGTTTTCAGTTCTTCTGGGAATATACCTAGAAGTGGAATAGATGGGTCAATTTTTAAAAATATTTTTGGTAATGGTTTCAACTTCCTGTCACCTCGGTAAGTCATAAGGACACAACATGTTTGTTCATTCATCTTGCTGTTTACTTCAGGACCTACTATAGTGCTTGGCATATTGTAGGCAATACATACTTGAATCAACATGACTGAAGCAAAAAAAGAAAATATAAACTTTTCAGTGCCTCCTTACTATATTTTGCATATTTGTGTTTGCTTTAAATTTTAAAATGGTAATTCCCCATCAATAATTTTTATGATTGGCAAGCTGCTTTTGTTTGGGCGTCTTGCCAGTATAAATGGAAATAAATATGTGAACACTTGCCAGCTGTTGTTAGTTATAAAATCATATAGTTTATTCAAGAATATATTGAGAAAATCAACCTTTCATTTTAATTTGTTTTGATTGACCATCTCCAAAACTTGAACCCTCTAAAATCCACACCTTCAAATTCATTTAATTCTGCATGACCTATGGCTACAGAAATAGAATCCCTAAAGACTCAATTTCACAATTTGGCTAACTTTAATTCTTTACCCTTTATAAAATTCTCCTTGAATCATTGCTAACAAACCAGATATGTATGTTTCAAGAAAAATAAATCAAAATTAGTCCCCATATTTATATGTCAGGGAAATGGCTATGTTCCCTGAAACAGGGAGCAGTTTCCCTTCTACCCTCAGCTTGGAACTAGATTCCTCTTTGTGAGTGATATGCTTAAGAACAGCAAAGGTTGCTGGGGTAATCACACAGGGTATCTAACTAGAGTTCTGACTAAAAATGAGTCTGAGACTTTTGAAATCTCAGGACAAAAGCTTGAATGTCATACTTTCAAATCTTTAAATAGTTTTTGCATAAGATAGGAACTTTCATTCATCTTGAGGCAGATCCATCCTTAAAGATCCAAATGGACCAGTTCCTTTCATAGGATGGAATTTTGACAGTTGTGTCTTTGGAGGGCCAAACTGTCCTGTATAATGAAATTATACAGAAAATTGTCTATTATATTTATCTCTACATCTCTCCAGCTTACAGTGTCTTTGGAAAGATGTTCCAAGTGTGGGTGTAGACAACTCTAGTGTGAATGATACTGTTTATTTCAGTAGAACTGCTGTACTTTTTCTTTACATAGCTTCTCACAGGCAATTGGTGTTATAAACTACCTTTGGCGTTATAGAGAAACTATCTTTCTAATTCTGAGATTATGCTGGACAAAATTCCATATAAATAAATGGAAGTGGACTATGCCTAGTGTAAAAAGACTGGACTATGATCATCTCACGTATAATGATACCCAAAGGCAAACGTCATAGAATGCGCCGAACTGGATATTCTTCTTCTATGTGAAGGTCTCACAAAAGCTACAGAGATAAGCCTAACCCTATGACTGTGATGGGAGTTTCCCAGATGCAGTAGATAGGAAATGAGGATGGGAGAGTCAGGCTTGACACTAGAGAAACCAGAAGAAGAAATGTGGTCTTCTCCTCAGGCTACTGGAAATTAGGGCCTTGTAGTAGAATGAACTCACTGAAAGCTACTCCCAAAGGAAGAAGATAAGCATACTCTGCCAGATAGCCCAGTCTTGGAAACCAGATAGAGAGGCAAACTCCAGTGTTCCAAGATAGCCTTTTCTTTGACTTATGAACTCTGAGAATATTCAGAATTAGAAGTAATTTTTTAAAATCAGTTTTATAATTTCTTTCTCATATCATTAAGCAATCTGCAAAATTTTATTGAATATTAGACAATGGTCCTCATGATGCTGTGGGAAAATGAAGACTCTGTGTCCATTTTGGGAACATCCATTAAAGAGAAGAAATACCTTTTCTCCCCTGGTACTAATCCTGGGGATACAGGAGGTGACCAGTGACAGTTGTGGAGCTATAATGACCAATGTAGGACCACAGGTATGTAAAGCATTATAGATTTATGGAATATGTGAGCAACTGGGAGGTGTAAAAGAACTGTTCGTGGAGAGATGCCTCATAAAAGACAAGACTTCCTGTCATTGGGTGAGATGATAGCTTTAAACACAATTATTTAGGCATTACAATGTAGACTTAACCTCATCTTTAACCACAGGGTGCTGGGGTCCAGGTAGATGCACTATGTATCTGGAACATACTATAAAATAAACTTGTTAAGCACTAGGTCATGAGTTCGATCCCCAGTACCAAAAATAAGTAAATAAATAAAAAACTCATTAGTAATATATTTAGCATTAGGCTTGAGAAATATAAAAGAAGCATTAATTGTGTTTACAACTGAATTTGGAAATGATATTATTCAATATGTAACTACATTCTGTTTATCCATATTTTAGTAACAAGGTAATGAATCCTGTGATGTACCAAGCAGTATGATAGAAAACAGACTAGATTCACTGAGGTGAAGCTGGTATATGTACACTTCTCAACACTCAATGCAGAATTATGATCATATAGTCAGTTCTTCTAATTAAACAAAAAATGAAAATGGCTTGAGTCTCCTTAAATTAGTAAGGAAAAAAAAAAGTAGCACTTCCTCAGAGCTCTTTCCCTTTTGTAAGGATACTGGCATGAGTGCACTATTAGGATTCCACTTGACTTTCACTTGAAACGAAACCCTGGAATCCAAACATCCATTGCTGTTCCTTCATGCCACCAGATGTTAAATGTTGAAAGTTGGCTCCCTGCTGTCAGCCTCACTGTGAAACAGCTACATTATGAGCTGCTGTTAATGACTGAGTTCACTGCCTGGCTGGTGTGGTACTTCAATGGAGGATGACTGGATGAGACTGGATGTCATGTTCTACAGAGAATGCCTTTGCTGTATCTCTTAGCCTGCAGCTTTTATTACTCAATTCTTTTCATTACTTACAACCATTCTCCTTCTGTCAATCTCATGACACTTCACTGAGACTGAAAAACCAGAGGTGAACACACTTTCCACTTCAACCATAAAAATACAAAACTACTGTTTTCATTCCTCTCTTAGACAACAGGCCCCTTCAAACCCTCAGCTAAAGTGACTATTTAGGTGGTCTCAAGGGCTACTACTTTCCTGGAAGCCTTTCTCTCCTAACCCTGGGATACTAACCATGCTTCTTTGGCAATAAGATTTAGAAAGGCTGCTGTGAATGCCCAAACTCCAAATTCCAGGATTCCTTTCTGTAACCACCTGAGAGGTTACGGCTTTTTTGCCCCAATAATTCATCCTTCCAGGTCTCCAAAAACACAGACAAATCTTCTGTGTTTTGTCCTTTTCAAGGCATTCTGTTACTAAAGGATAAAACATAGTCAATCCATGCTTTTGTAATTTCTCTTGGGTAAAAGGTAAAGTAAATGAAGAAATTAAAAATATAATGAAAGATATATGAGTGCAAAAGGCAGAGACAGAAATGCCTTTTATTTGAGCTCTAGAGCAGTGGGTCAGGGGAGATTCAAAGAACCTGAAATAAGTCTAGAGAAAGAACAGGAGTTTGGCTAGTGAATAAAGAATGAAAGCACATTCCAGGTATGCATTTAATTCTTATTAATTCAACAAGTATCTACTGAATATTTACAATGTGAGTGAAACTATTCTAGCTGGTGTGGACAAGAGAAATAGCAAGATAAATAACTCTTCTGTCTTGTAGGTAAGAGGTTGTGCAAAGGCTACAAAAAAGCAATGTGTTGTCTATGTTCTTTTTGTGTGGCTGGGTCACATGGGTTTCCCACCCATTGGGCCATTTTTCATGGCTAATTTTGTCCATGACAGCAATCACTATCCTAGACATATTCACCAAAATAAAAAGAGAAATTATTTGTGTCTAATTCTCACAAAGACTCTACTCCTATTTATAAATGAGGAAAACAAGGCCATTCATAATCAGGAGAATTGCCTGGGGTTGTAGTCTAGTAGGTAGTAGAGTCAGGCTGTTAAACCAAGCATTTTGATTCCAGAGTCTGAATTCTCAATCACTTAGCATAGTTGTACCAACAAACATTCCTCTGCTGCATCTTTTAATTATACTAGTTTCCCTTCACTCCTCAGCATCCCTATTCACAATGTCCCATCTTTGCTTTCATGTCTCCTCTCCTGTCTGTGTTGATGTACAATTTGAATGGAGAGTAATCTTCCGAGAGGTAGGCAGGAACTCCTCTCTGACTAGTCTTAGAAATGAGGGGATTGCTTTACTTTCAACAGGAAATTCCTGCCAAAATACCATTCTTAGCAAAGGAATTTGACAGTCACACATACCCCAAGCAGAATAAAAGGCAATTTCCAAAATCTCTGAGCAGGTACTTAACAAATGTTGCTGTTTGTCATTACTACTAGACTTTGATCTTCTTGGAACCTGTTTCAGTAGTTATCATTGCAACCCAGATAAAGAGAAAGACCATATCCTGTCACAGTGCCAATCTCAGAAGGCACATATGATATAGTGCTTTTTTGTAAAATAAAAAATTACATTTAAATTTTTATTTTTTTTATTTAGATATTTTATGTCTTTAGTACAAAGTTACTGATAAATCGAAGTTTAGAAGACTTAATGCAATAAATATATTTGGAAGGGGTTTGGGAAACAGCAACAAAAATAGATAAGAATTGTCAATTGTAGAAACAGTTGATAATGATATTAACAAAATCATTTTTATTCTTTTTTATTTGAAAAATTTCAAAAATACATTAAAAATACCAAATAAAATTACTACTTTATTGAATTAGATAAAATTTTAGGCCATATGAGTAAGCAAGGCCAGTCTGGGAACCAGTGCCATGTGCGGGCCCCCATCAGACTGGAAACAGTCAAACCCAAGCCTCTCCCCATGAGTCAGCACCATTTGCAGACTGAAAGGAGAGAGAACAAGGCCACACCAGCAAATGAAGCCCAGTCTGGGATCCAGCACCGTGCACAGGCCACAGCAGGATTGGGAACAGACAGACCCAAGCCTCTCCCCATCAGTGCTATTTGTGGACTGGGGAGAGAGAGAACAAGGACACACAAGCAAGCAAGCCCACTCTGGGAACTAGCACCATGCACAGGCCCCCACCCAACTTAGAACAGACAGACTCCAGCCTCCTTCAGTGTACAGGCTGACAAAAAAAGAAGTACCAATAATTCCTCCACCACCACATAAGTGACCAGCTTCTCCAGAGAAACATCTGTGATAATAGCTATCAAGGTGAAATGCAATTGGATGCCTGTAGTGCTTTGATGTTACAATAACATTGCAGGTCTAGGGCCAGTAGTATGATCATATGTTCAGAGGTGAGCACTATGCAGTGTAACATCTAGGGGGACCTCCTTCTGAGGGTCGTAACCGTTGTTAATTCCCTATGGCCTTGTTTTGAGAGCCTATATGATTTCTATTGTTTTGTTGGATTGGGTTTTATTATCTTTTGATTGATTAGGTTAAATCTGATGGCAGGGGCATCTATTTCAAAGGTAGCAAGATATATTATGGTACAATTTTGGATTTACTATTATCTTATTTTCAAATCCTGTGTTACATTCATTGCTTTGCTTTTAATGTTTCTATTCTAAACTGTTCTATCTGCTTTTTTCTGTGTCTGAAGTTATCCGCAGCTATTTTGGAGAGAATAAAACAAAAGAGGGCAGAACAGAACGGATCAGAACAGGACAACATAGGCAACACAGTACTTTACAAAGACAATGGGACATTAACAGTAGCTATCACAAGATCTCTTTCTCTGCTATAGCTGAGCATATTTTCAAATACAGTAATATCAAACATAACAAAATAGTATAAAACCATTCAAAGAGTGAAAGAATTATAGGGCATTCTGAACCAAATAACAGAGAATGATCAATGGCTACTACAATACCTCATATTCGATAAAATTTTTGTTTATACTATCACACATATTCAAATCCCAATAAGACACAATGTGACAGATAGAACAAATGATAGTAGAAGAATAGAAGTATGGTAGGACTTCTAAGAAGGATGATATTAAATCAGCAATAGCTGTCACAATGTTTTGTTTTCTTCAAAACAGCTATTCATACCATCACGCATGATAAAGTCAAACAAAACAGAACAAAACCATTCCAACTGATGAATGAAAGCATTGAAAGGCTTCAAAGTTAGAGATGGGGACTCATGCTTACCATAAAATCTTATATACTCTTATCAACTCTCATACTAGGGAGACTATATGGTATTTACACTTGTGAGTTTGGTTTATTTCACTTATGAGCATGGTCTCAAGTCAGGTCCATTTATTTATAAATATCTCAATGTGATCATTCTTTATAGCTGAGTAGTTTTCCATTGTATAACAATGCCACAGCTTTTTTATCCATTCCTCAGTTGATGGGCACTTAGGTTGTTTCCAGGATCTGGCTATTACAAATTGTGCTGCTATAAACATGGGTGCACATATATCACTGTGGTATGATGTTTTCAGTTCTTCTGGGAACATGCCCAGAAGTGGAATAACTGGGCCAAATAGGACTTCCAAACCCAGCTTTTTGAGGAATCTCCAGACTGACCTCCACAGTGGTTGCACCAGTCCACACTCCCACCAACAGTGCAGAAGAGTTCATTTTTCCCCACAGCCTCTCCAACATGTGTTGTTGGTAGTGTTTTCTATCCTGGCCATTCTTTCTGGAGTGAGATGGAATCTCAGTATGGTTTTAATTTGCATTTCTCTCATGACTAATGATGATGAACATTTTTTCATGTATTTACTTGCCATTCATATTTCTTCATCTGAGAACTGTGTATTCATTTCAGATGCCCATTTTTGGATTGGGTCTTTGAATTTCGAGGATCTGATTTTTTTAAATTCTTTATAAGTTCTAGACAGAAGTCCTTTGTCTGAGGGACTGTCCATTAAGATTTTTTCCCAGAGAAGAGACAAGATGGCGGACTGGTAGGTAGCAGGAGAGAGACCCTCTCTGAGAGAGACAGCTCAAATGACAGAATAAAACACCCTGGAGAGACCCAAAC
>PVJX010039798.1:0-15561 GCA_004027295.1 Dolichotis patagonum | reverse complement strand
AGATCCGCACATTTTAAAAAGTTCCTACTGTTGTACGAGCTGGGCATAGGGCTGAGCGCTTAACAGATATTAACTCATTAATACAGCAGCCTCAGTGGATGGGACCGCAAGCTCCCATTTTAGACAAGCTTGGAGAGGCCAGACAATGTGAGCAAAGGTGGCACAGCTAGCGACTGTCACACCTTCTAATTCCAGGTCAACTCTGAGTCCACTACAACTGCTCTGACGGTGGCAATAATAACAAAGCAAGAGGCCAGGGATATAGTTCAGCGGCGCAGCGCCTCCCTGGCAAGCGCAAGGTCCTGAGTTCCATTCTCAATACAACAACGACAACAACAGAAAAAAAGTAAAACCAAACACACCGACAATGCTGACAGTGGGCCACATATTGCACAAATTAACTCCTCTACTCCACACCAGCCCTATGAGGTAGGTTCTGTGAAAATGCTCATTTCACAGCCAGGAACACTTAAGTATAGAAAATTTTAAAAAATTGTAGGCCGGGGATATGGCTCAGTGGCACAGCACCTGTCTGGCAAGCGTGAGGTCGTGACTTCGAGCTCTGTTACAAAAAAGGTTTTTTTGTCTGAGGTCACTCAGCAAGGAGTATTCATTAAGGACTTATAAACATCGTGAACCTTGGGATCGTCCATCTGTGGTGTTCATGTTTATGGAGACCCGGGTGCCAGACTGTGAATCTGTGCGCAGCTCAGTGTGAGAGAACTCAAGAGTGCAGCAAGAGGGAACGGGACAAAGCAACGCTATCAAATCAAAAAATGAAAGGAGGCAAAGGACAAACCTAATCGATTTACACAAGCGCATTTCTGAGAAACAGATCCTTAACAAGGAGCATTGAAAGGCTTAAAATCACTTGAAAATAAAAGTAAAGGTGAACAACTTCTGTGGGAAGGGAAGACAATTTAAGTGAATGTAAACATTTTCCCCCTCATCAACAGAAACTCATCAGCAGCTGTAACACACTGGTAAGTCCTAATTTAAGGCTTGGCTGAATATATATACTTTGAAGAAAGGCAAGGTGCTACCATTCTCCTGAGAAATTCATAAAAGGGGTCATGTTTTGGAAATATTTTCAAATCTCGATGCCTAAGAAAAAGAGTCTGGCCAGTGAGTCTAATTTTCAGAGAGTGACATTTAACCACTATCAGCAGCCAGCCCTCCGAGCTCCAAGCCTCAGGCCTTGTGCAAAGCAGCCACTTCCGCAGCGTGGGATGCTCAGTTCCCTTTCAGGTCTGGGAAACTCCAGCCACAGTGGTCTGGCAAGGCTGCACGGCGTTTCTTTGGCAGGTCCCAGACTTGGGCCCTCTAGGCCACCATCTCTTCCTTACCAGGGAGAAGCCCCAGGGAGAAAAAGTCACCCAGGAGACCTCGTCCAGGTCTGTGAGGGGACCTTCACTGTGCTATAGCCTGGACTTCACTCAGCACCTTTAGGAATCTCCCCACGACACACACTTACTTCTTTTTGGTTGAACAGTTGTGTAGTCAGCTTTCTGTTACTGTGACAAAATATCTGAGAAAATCAACTTGGAGGAAAAGTTTTAGTCATTCTCTTATCAATGTCAAAATATATAAAACTCTACATTAGGGATGGACAAATGGACACAGACAAAAAGCAAGTACACTGACACGAGAGTTGTAGATTCTAGATGATGGGGTCTTTATGTGTTTAAAATTTTTAAATATTTGGTATGTTTTGAAACCTTTCATTGTAAAATATTGAGGAAAAATTCCCACCTTGGCTTCGTGCCTCCCTCTTGCTTCTCACTTCATTTCTCTTCTCTCCTTTACACAAAAACCCCTCAACAGCTCAGCTGAGCTCATGTCTCCTTCTCTCCTGTCCATTCTCACCCCAATTCTAATCAAGTTTTTGTCTCAGCAGCTACCAGAACGTCCCGTAAAGCTCTCCAGTGGTTCCCACTTTAGGAAAAGTCAGTCCTGGTCTTGCTCCACCTGTCTGCTGCAGAATTGGACTTGGTTGGTTGCTTCCTGCTCCTTGGAGAAATTTCTGTGCCTAATTCCAGAATGGAACTGTCTCCTCTTTTTCCAGCTACCTCGCTGTCTAGTCTTCCTTCGCCTGTTTTATTTCTCCAGTCTCTGTGCCTGTTCCTATCTCTACTGTCTGTCTCTTTTCCATACCTGGGATTGAAGTCAGGGCTTTCACACTAAACTACTATGTCCCTGCCAGCCATTTTATTATTTCATTTTTATTTTAATCTTGAGACAGGGTCTTGCTCAGTAGCCTGGGCCAGGTCCTAACTTGTGATCCTCCTGCCTCAGCCTTCCAGAGCTGAGGAATCACAGGTGTATACCAACACGCCAGGCTCTCCCAGTTTCTTAACATGTTCACAAAGGGCCATAATTCCTGTCTCACTGCTGGCTGACTCTGATTTGTTTATCTGTTTATTGAGACAAGGTCTTGCCATGTAGTTCAGGCTGGCCTTGAACCCACCATGTGACCCAACTGGCCTTGAACTCTTAGTGATCCTTCTGCTTCAGTTGGATAGAGGCATGTGCCGCCCCGCCTGGCAGGTTGGCTCTGATTTGAATGTGTTACCTTCCTGCTGGCTTGATACGCCAGTGGTACAGGCATGACTTTCCATTGGGTGCTGCCTTTATGTGCAAAATGTTTAAAAGAAATTAACAAATACAAATAAATTTCTTTTAATTTAATGAAATAAATATGGATTATTATACTAATTTTATTTTTAAAAAATGTTTATTGAAAAACAACTGCACTTCTACTTCCTGGTGACAAACAAAAATAAAACATATCATTTACAAGAGTATTAAAATATATAATTGTGATAAATATCACCACAAAATTTACAAGACCTATATACAGAAAACTAGAAAGCATTACAGAGAAATTGAAGATTTCAAGAAATACATTTTAAGGTAAAACACTTGAAAATAACAATTGTCCAAAAAATGATCTAATAATCTGATTCTAATGAAAATCCAGGTTTTTTTAGGCTTTTCTAAAATTGATATGAAAATCCAAAAGACTTGAAATCATTCAAACAATTTTGAAAAGGAAAAAAAACTTTGGAAGGCAAATGTGACATTATTTCCAGAATTAATATACATTTATAACATCTTATTTACTCTTTCAGTTTCTCACACTAGGGAGACAATATGATATTTACTCTCATGAGTTTGACTTATTTCACTTATGTGTATGGACTCAAATTGCATCCATTTATCTGTAAAAGTCTCCAGTTTATCCTTTATAGCTGAGTAATACTGCATTGTATATAAAGACCACATCTTTTGTATCCATTCTTTGGTCTATGCCCAACCAAAATGGGCATTTTGGTTGTTTCCAAGATTTTACTGTTACAAACTGTGCTGCTATAAACATGGGTGTATATATAATAATTTTAATTTATTAAAATAAGTATATTATGATACTTTTAATTGGCATTAATAATATTAATATTTAGATTTGGGCAGTAATTATTCAAATTCAAGCCACTAACTAGATTTGATCCATTTATAGACCTTTCATTAATTTCATTAGTAAAAAGACCAATAAAAGTGATTATATCTGTACCACCATGGCACAAGTCACCTAATGGGAGAGTCATACATGTACTATTGGTGTTGCAAACTGGCAGAAATGTGTTAACTAGTAACAAATAATGAGTAAGGTTTAACTAGTTGTGGACAACTAGTTGTAGGTACCATGGGTAACTTTCACAGTTAACTAATTTTTTGTGGAGGTAATGGGGGTCAAACTCATGACCTTGTGCTTGCCAGTCAGGTGCTGTGCTGCTGAGCTATATCCCTAACCCTGCTAACAGTAATTTTAAGCCACATGGTAACTTGTACTTGATAACAACTAATGATGATTAATCAGTAATGGGTAACTAGTAATTTTTAACTGGTCATAGATAACTAGCCTGTAGGAAACTATCCATGTGTAACTGGCTGTTCTTAACTAGTAAGCTTAACTAGTTGTGGGCAACTAATAATTGGTTACTGGTTGTTGATAACTAGTGATTAAAATAATTACGTGTGTAACATACATGTTCCAATTCCACAAAATAAATTTACTCATTATGCACTGTAAACATATACCAATAACAAATTCTAAATGCTGTACTTTTTTCCATGACTATTTTTGTTACAATTATCTAAAGGATTTATAACTGTGCAAACTAATATTTTAAAACAGTTTTTGGTTGTATTTATAATGCAAATATATGGTAAAAGAATAAGAAAGCAGAAAAAGACTACAAAAGGAACAGTAAAGTCTCTTTGATTCTGGTCCTATGTGTATAAATCCTACAACCTGGATGTAAACTCTAGGATTTCATGAGTGTCAGTCAAGATTTACAAGGGAATAGACTTACTACAGGACACTCAATCCATAGGATTGTAATATTCACCCAGAAAGTCAAATGTAGAAGAGTGCAAGAGATCTGTCTGCACACCAGAGACCTCAGGAACGCAGCGAAGGACCTGGATCCCATGGCGAAACCCTGCATGAGTCCAGCCGCAGGCCTGGAACACACAGCAACGTCCCCTATGAGTTCACATCAGAAGGCCAGGGTTCTTCAGTGCAAGACTGAAGTCTGCACCAGACAGCCGAGGGGCCAGTGCCGAAGACTCCTAGGTCTGCACCACGACCCAGGAGATGACGCCCAGGTGAAGGCAGCCTGGAGCTCCTCCAAAGAGAACAGCAGCAGAGGCTCAGCACGCAAAGCTCTTCCGAGGGTGAGAAGCAGGTGAGAGGTGAGATGCTGTTTGGAGTCTCTGGCAGTCCCTGAAGGGTGAGATTGTTTACCTCCGAAAATAACAAGTAGTTTCATGACCAAGAAAAAAATGTAGTAGCTAAATGAGTATGTGGTATAGTTCTTTAATACTAGAAATCTGGTAGGCTGAAGCAGGAAGATCGCAAGTTTAATGGCAGCCTGGGCAAATTAGTAACTCAAAGAGACCTTGCCTAAAATTAAAAAAAAAGAAAAGAAAAGCATGTGGATGCAGCACAGATGTATAGATGTTATTATTCATCAAAAAGTCTGTCAAAGTTCACACCATCATAATAAAAAATGGTAAGAAGACAGTTCTTTTCACATAGTAATGTCAACATTAGAGGTCTTCTGGAACAAGAAAAATGTATGAAACTAGTCTAAATAATTCCAAAGAAGAAAGGAAGAATGATACTTTAGAAAGCAGTAATATTAGTTAGTAAATATATTTTAACAAGGTGGAAATGGAGATGGAGAAATAGACTCATCGATAGATCTGAATAGAAACTAGACAAGTGACTTCTCTGTGTATACTTCATGTTTATTAAATTTTATAATTTATTTGTTAAATTGTTAAAATCAGTAGAGAAATAACAATTCATCATATTAAGAGCGAAAGCATAATGTTGTAAAAGATAAAGCTAACATAATTTTATTTGGTGCCAAATAAATTCCAGAAGCTCTAAATAACTTACCAAAAAAATCAGGTACCAGATTTAATACAGATGTGTTTAATGTAAGTAAGTAAAGCAAGGCAAAAAAGCAAAATACAAGAGATGTTACAGATTATTTTTTATTTTATGATGCTGGTGACTCTCACTGGTTTACATCCCCAGTCTTATTTATTTTGAGGCAGGGTCTCCCTGCATCACCAAATTGCCCACCTTTGGTCCTTTGGTCTCAGTCTCCCAGTGTGCTAGGCTTACAGCTGTGCACCATAACCTCTACTTATATTTTACTCTACTTAAAACATGTATTTGGTTAGCAAAATGTTTTGAATGCTTCCTTGGGTTTTTGTTTTGAATACTTTTGTGAGTGACTTTAAGGTGAAAAGAACCACATATTTGAGGAGTCACTGGGTGGGGAAACAGTGACTGTCCTCTTGCTTCAAAGATCACATATCAGCTCCTCGGCTAGCCCAGTTTACATTGCTTAAGCCAATTGTAGGGACAAACAAATAGCCTAGCCAACTCCACATATCAGCACATGGAGACGGCCAGGTTTATCCAAAATGGAGATAGTTGCTCTTCTTTCGAGGAGCGTTACAGCGAGTTATCTGGGTTCCCCACAATAGACAGCTAATTACCAGCTGTAAACCACCACTACTTATCAATTTTGGTAGTTGCTCACAACTAGTTAATCACTAACTACCACCTGTCTTAGTTACTTTTCTTGTTGCTGAGATAAAATAATCAACACCTAAAGTCAAAGAAGGAAAGGTTTATTTGGTTCACAGTTTGTAGAGGTTCACAGTTTGGTTCACAGTTTGTAGTGGGCTGGCTCCAAAACAGGGTAGTATGACAGAGGGACATCACAGAGGAGGACCAGTTCATGGCGGGCACAAGGTAGAAGGCAGCAAGGCAGCAAGAAAGAAGCAATAATCAGTGACCTTTTTTCTGTCCCTTATATCTTACCCAGGCTATGGCACTCACACTCAGGGTGGAGCACCCTTAATCCTACCCAGAACTATGCCAATCCAATCAGGAGACTAATTTAGTAATCACACACCCTTAATCTTAGCATCACACACTCTAGATGCAGCCACCTCTGGAAAAGCCCCACCTATGACCACATGAGGCTCTAGGAGACAGCTAGACACAACCCATAGCATTCACAACTAGTTCAACATTGCTAGTTACTGGTTACTAGTTGCTTGCAATTTGTTAACCACTGCTGTTTATCAGTTACCAGTCACCCACAACTAGTTAACTATACTAGTCACAACTCATTACCAACTAGTTAATTGATGCTAGTTAATGATTACTAGCTAGCTACAATTAGTTAACCATTGCTAGTCAACAGTTACCAGTAACCCACAGCCAACTAATACTAGTACCTATAACTAGTTATTAGCTTCTGGCTAACCATCTAGTTATCCACTGCTAATTTATCATTACAGCTAGTTAACGCTTGCTAGTTAGTGGTTGCTACCTACAACTAGCTACCAGCAATCACCGGTAATACACTAGTTAACCACCATTTGTTACTGGTAACCAGTTACTCACAACTAGTTAACCACTGCTAGTTACTAGTGACTACCCTAACATTACTAGTTAAACATCACTAGTTGATGTTTACCAGTTGTCCATAACTAGTTAACCACTGCTAATTACTGGTTACTAGTTAACTGCAACTAGCTAACCATCACTCATTCCTAGTTCCTAGTTACCCATAACTAGCTAACCACTGGTAGCTATTATCATTTACTTGCTACTAGTTACCAATACCTAGCTAACCACTGCTAGTTGCTGGTTACCATTACCATTACGTTATTCACTGCTACTTAGTGATTACCAATCACCCACAACTAACCACTAGTTGCTAATAACTAGCTAACCATTGCTAGTTATACATCTCTAGTTACCAGTGACTAGTCACTTGTTGCTAGTTAGCAGTTAAAACTTACTGCTAGTTATTTGCAACTTGTTAACTAATACTACTTACAACTACTCACCAACTACTAATTAGTGCTAGTTACCAATTTCTATTTATCCATACCCAGTTGACTACCTTTGCTTACCAATTAGTTACCAACAGCTAGTTATCAATTAGTATCTCCATCCAGTTAACTAATTCTTAATTAGTAACAGGTAACTAGCATGGCTAACTAGTAATTGGTAAATAGTAATTAACTAGTTGTGCATAACTGGTCATGGATAACTAGTTGTGGTTAGGTAATAGAGACAAAAGCTGATGTCAGGTGGAGCCCTCTCTCCTGGTGGAAGAGAAGGGACTTCTCAACTACTGTAGCATGTTTGTTTACACACTCAAGATGATGTCAATTTTAACTCCATTGCCTACCAACTTGTTCGCCTGGCTGGCCTGGGCCCCTTGCCTTCTTGGAGCTGGAATAGCTTGTTTATGTGACTTGCTTTGGGCTCTGTTCTCCGGGCTGGCCTTGCTTTAGCCTAACACATGTGATCAATCTCCTGCTTCAATGGCTCCCTACAAACTTGGAAAGGTTTTGGGAGACTAGCAGAAGAGGCAACCCCTGATTGCTATAAACTGTATGGGAGTTCTGGTCAGCAACTGGAAAATCAGAGTCCTGATGGAAATGCTGCTGGTTAGGATGAGACTCAGGAGGCTTCTACTGAGAAGGACTGCACTGGCTGCTGGATGCCAGCTGGAGTGTATGTTGTACTTTGCTAGGAAGTTGGTCTGCATTTGGCTTGTGTTTATAGACGTTGCCTGAGCGACAGAAAAATGTCAATGCAGTCTACTGTTGGAACAGTGTCATGGTTGCTGTTGAGAGCTTTTGGCCAGATCCGTGTTCAACATAAAGAAGGAAGAGCCTGCCAGGTGACTTGAAACGTTTGGCCAGGGAAGGCTCAGTGGAGCTTGTATATTGCAAGGATGAAACAGAGGAGAATGTGGTTGTTGAGAAGACAATGAAAAATGACCAGGAGGCAAGAGAGTACTGAAATGCAGGAAATCCTTTGTGGGGCTTTCTAGTGCTGCTATGCCCTGTTGTTAAAAGTTAATGGGAAGTTAAGAATTGTGATCGTAATAGCTGTTTTAATATGATATTTTTTCATTTGAAAAGTTATTTATTGAGCACCAATCATAAGGGGCTGGGGATGGTGGACAATACTGGGGATACAGACAGGAAGAGTACGACAGCCTGCCCTTGAGCTCACAGTCTAGTGAGGAGGGTAAACATAACAAATCATTAGAATACTGTAGGGTAAGAGCTGGACTGAAGGAATACAACAATTGCGCTGAAGAAAGCACAACTGATTTTAATGTAGTTTTTAGATACACATTTTAAAGTATTGTGGTTTTAATCCTGAATTCTGAAACCATTTGAATATTTTGCTTTTGGTGCAGAAATGGGTGTAATAAGAATTGTATATATTATTACATTAATGTAAATCTGACTTGATTAAGACATGTTAACCTTTCACAAATGTGCTACTGGAAACTAAGGTTTAAGGAAATGTGTCTGGTTATCAAGTTGACCAGGAGTGGACTGTGCAGGGTTAACTAATGGTCACCTTGTAACACCCAGCTGAACTGAATCAGCGCGGTCTGGGTGTGGAAGGCCCACCTGAGGTTTGTCGCCAACAGCATAAAAATGAGAACTGGAGGGAATGTGTTGTGCTGTTGGGTCTCCTGGAGAAGCTTGTCGCTCTGCTTTTCCTGATACGAACTCAACTGTTCCCATTTTTGGAGGAGCTCAGGTCTTCAGCTAGACTCTCGCAGGATATTGCTGTGGAATCCAGACCCTCAGCTGGATTCTTTGGGTCTCTAGTGCGTAGGCAGCTCTCGGCATTCTTTTACACTTGACTCTTTGGGTGAATATTGTAACCCTATAAATTGTATCCTGTATTAAATCTTTTCCCTTGTAAATCACTAGCTGCAACACTAGTGATTAATGACTTGTGAATTCTGTAAAAAGCCTGTATTCTTCGTGATGTGGCCAATAAAATCTCTGCTTAGTTAGCTAGTGTGATCAGCCAATGACTAGATAGATATTTCCTTAAATGCCTAGAACTATAAACTGTCCTAATTGTTTTTGCCAAAAGGCAAAGGACTCTTGGGGTATATTGGGGATGCACTTTTAACAATCAGGCAGTTTACAATTCTGTCACAGACTTCACTTGAGTTTACCTGGAGCCTATGGTACAGCCAGAAGTGAGAATCTTGGACTTTTCTTGAGCATCTGAACAGTCCTGGGAGTGCCACGCAGCTTACACGGCGCACAGGCTTCTCAAGTCCCAGGAGTATGTTGGAGCTTTTCAAAGCCAGACATCTCATTCTCCAGCTTTAACGTTAAAGCTTTTTTGGTTAGTCTATTGTTTAAACTGTTACCTATTATGTAAGCCAGTGCTTAAACAATTGCCATGGCTGGAGTGTAGCTCAGAGCACTTGGCTCTGGTCAATTTGATCACCAGCACAGCAAAAATACACACATGGTATGTATGTAAACATGGTAAGAAGAAACAAGCCCAACTGGGCAACTGCCATGAGAATTTTCAAAAAGCACCCTTACAGAAAACTATTTGCCTTGGGGAAACACAAAGTCAGTTCAAAGAAAGACAAATCTTGGGAATACTGAAATCCAGTATTTTGTAAAACTAATAAAATATATTTTAAGACTATTAGTTTGATTTTCATTTGTTTGTATCATGATGTAGCTAGTGCTAGCAACTGAGTTAGACAGAAACACAGGCAGTCAGATAAGGCAAGGACCCCCAAAGGAGCCAATGCAGAAGACCAGGTACCTTACAACTGTGGGGGAGACAGACACGTTGGCTGCGGGCCAGACCTCAAGACAAAACAAATGTATCCACATATTTCCTAAGGACAAACATCAGAGATTGATATTCTAAATAGGTATCACCTCGTGGAAGCCAGAAGGAGCCACTAACCCAAACCTCTACAGGAAGAGCCCCTGTTCTGTATTCATGCCTGCTTGCTATATGACTTACTTAGATCCCAACTTAATCAGTTGCACCTGAGCAATTATACTCATCATCTTATTGTTTGACCATAGTTTTGTCCCACCTCATGCCCACCTTGTGCTTTCCCATTTTCCCTACCTAAGACCCACCTCAATGTGTGGTTTTGCTCTATAAAAATCCCTAGAAAAGGCACGATCTTTGGCAACCCACTCAGGACCCCTTCTGTCTCTCTATTCCAAAATCTCCAGTTTCAAGCATCTGTTTCTGTTCAATGGCTTATCACCCTTTACCTCAACATGCACCATAAGGAATACACACAAGCTTTCTGAAGAACTCCAGATGGTAGCCCTGAAATAGACCTGTGATTGGAGATGTAGATGCCAAGTATCCAGTGCTTTTTGCAAGCTCCAGTTTCCCTGTCATTCTTGGTACCTGAGTCCTGCAGCCCCCATGGGGAAGGGCAGAGGCTTCACCCAGGAGCATGAGGCACCTCTTCTCTTGACCATGTCAACAGGGGCTGAGGATTGAGTGGGTATGCAAACCTCACACCTTGTACTAGGCCCTGTAAACAGTACCAGGTCCTCATGGCATCCTTTAGAATGCAGGGGAACGTCATAGCCTCTTTTCCCCTTTGAGGCTTTATCAGCAACTCCAAGCCAACACAGAAGTTGCTGTCAACTCTAACTTTGGAAAGTGGACATTAAAATTCAAGAATAATAGCTCATTGCTAGTTTCTTAGTGCATATAGTAAAACAAAGCAATTACAATTAATATCTGTTCACACAAATCAAGTATTATTTATAGTTCAGGTCCAAATTTGTTTCCTTTACATTAAATGAGTTTAAAAGGGTTTTTTTCCTCCAAATTACAGGACTTCCACTAACATTTGTATAGGAAAGATTTATGTTGGCTTGTGTTCACTGAAATAAAAAATTAGTAATGTTTTTCTACTAACTCTGGCACAATCACTTATGTTCTTTAGCTAGAGCAGTCCCTCTGCTCCCTGCTGTCCCCTTCTCTCTGGGAGCGGGAATGCTTGATCCTGTCAGTGCCAGTATCTTTTTTTTCTTTGAACTTGGATCCCTCTCTCACCCTTGGGAATATGGATGCTTATCATTCCTTCTCCTAAACTCTTCAGGTATGCTGGAGGCACAAGTTATCTGGACTCATGTCCTGAGGGGAACCAAGCAAGTGGCTCTGCAGGATGAAGGAACAGCTAAGAGCAAGGAGACTCTTTATCTGTGAAAGAGTTTAAACATTCGGAGAGGCACACATAATGAGTACCCACGCATCAGCTTCTTCTTGCAAATATTACTACTTGCCATACTTATTTTTAAGAAACAAAATGTGAAAGTTTAAGCCTTCTTTCATTCCTTTCCACCCTCCTCCTCTCTTCTTGCAGAGGAAACCACTCTCCTGAAGTTGGAATTTTAAAACTTTTCCTTGTATCAATTAAAAAATATATAATAACATATATATATATACAAACCTTGTTAATGCACACAAATCCAGTTCAAGCATTCATTAAATAGTTGAGTATTTCCTGTACTGAGAACACAGCCATGAACAAAAGACACAAAAGTTGCTGCTCTTAATTATTAAGTTGTTCCCTATTTGTGCAGTTTTCTGTATTGTTATGCTTCAATAATATTTAGCTCCTCCCCAAATCTCCCTCCGCTCTTATGGAGCTTACTTTCTAGGAAGAACAGAGAATAGGGAAATAATACAGCTTGTCAGGTGATGGCAAGTGCTACAGAAAAAATAAAAGCTAGGAGATAGGCTGGACCCTGCCATAGAAGGGGTCTGCAATGTTGGTAGGATAGTCAAGGAAGTGTTCTTTCCTGAGAAAATAGTTTAGCAAAGATATAAGGGGAGAAGGAAGAGCCAACGTGAAGGCTTTAAAATGGCCGCTGGCCGGACCTATGTAAGTTATTGCAGGGAGCCAGCAGTCCCAGGACAGAATGATCATGAAGGGCGGGAGCAGAGAGCAGAGAATGCCAGGCAGCAGAAAGCACCAGTAACAAGCGAGGCTTTTACTTTAAGTTTATTGTGTGAAATGGAGCTGGCAGAGGGTTTGAAGCAGATGAGTGGCCTGGCCTTACACTTTTATGATATTACTCTGCCCGCTAAATTATGACTATGGAGAAACAAGGATGGAAGCAGGGAGACTGACTAGGAAGTGGTTGCAAAAATCTGGGCCAGAGATGGTGACAGTGATTTGGGCTACAGTGACAGCACTAGAAGCAAAGAGAAATGGCCATTCTCTTACATCCTAAAACTCAGCAGACGGGACTCAGAAACGTTTCCTGGTTTGGGGGCCTGAGTGACTGAAAAGAGAATTGTCCTTTCAGCAAATGAGAAGACTGAGGGAGGAGCATGCTTATGGGGATGGGAGAACATTATTGAGTACACTTTTGGACATGTGAAAGCTGAAGCATCTGTCAGACATCCCAGTGGAAATGTGGAGTAGGCAGGTGGTTACGTGACCCTGGAGACTTAACCCGGAGATATAAACTCTGAAGCTGTCAACAAATAAATATTTAAGCCATAAGACAGGATGTGAGATCTAGTGGGGCAACTGTAGAAAAAAGACTGAGTCCTAGGGTGAATGTCTGCATCTAGAGCAAGGAAAGATAACTTGAGAGAAGCAGCTGTCAATAAAGTATGCAGAAATCGTGTTAAGTGTAATCTGGAAGCCAAGAGAAAAACATGTGTCGAGTTAGGCAAAAACACTGAAAAGTAAAAAAGATTAAACAAATGCTACTACATTTTGAGAGTCCTTCAGTGAACTGTGACAAGAACACAAACAAATCCTGATTGCAACAAGTGCAGAAAACAAATGAAAGAGGAACTGGGAATAAGTATTCCACATTACTACTGAGGAATCTTGCTAGGAAATGGAGTGGTTGTAGATGGAGGGAAATGAGGAATATACTGTATATATTTCACATAAGAAAAATTAACATTATGCTGATGGCAAAGATTCAGTATACAATTTTTTAAGAGATTCAAGAAAATGGGCAACTGTAGGAATGAGGTCCTAGTTTAAGGACAGGATCTAATACATCAGAAAAGGAACTGGTCTTCAGTGAAAGAATAAAATCAACCAGAGCATCAAGAAGAGAGCAAGGACCAGATCCACAGATGTTAGTTCTCGCCTCATTACTTTTACTTTGTCTGTTAATTAGGCAACAAGGTCACCAGCTGAGTGGGGAGAAGTGCTGGAGGTTTGAGAAGACAGAAGGTATGAAATGGTACTCAAAAGAGGGATGATTACTGGCCTAGGGAAACAAATGCTCAAAGTTAGCAGACAGGAAATTAAAATGAGACTAAGCACTGTGATATTCTCCCCTCTAGCTACCTTTAGCTGTATGGATATGAGAGTGGAATCAGTGGAGCTAAATTTTTTTGCCATACATTTTGGTTCTTTCATTTAAAAATTATACAGAAAGGTAAGAATATGCTGCAATTTATGAACTCACACACTCACTGGTATTTCTAGTATTTTTACTCTTTTTACGTTGTACCCCCATGGGAGTGCTTTTAGCATAGGGTGATGTACCAACAAGTAGAACTGCTGGGTTCTGAAATATGCTTGATTTTTATTTCACTTGGCATTGCCAAATTATTCCCCAAAATGACTGTATCAATTTATCCTTTTATCAACAGTGTATAAAATTCTCTATTCTCCCAAGATTTGTAAATTTTTGCCAGTCTAATTGACATGCAATGTTATCACACTGTTTTACTTTGCAACATTTTCAAGTTTGAGCACCTTTTCACTTATGAGCCAGAATCTGTCAATCCCCACTCAACTGGCCACTTAACAAGACTATACTAAGCACTTTCTTCAAATACACACTATGAGCCTGGCACTGTGACAAGCATGGGGACAAGAAGAGTTGGCAAAACAGACGTGGACCCTATCTTCCTGGAAACTACAATTTGGCATGGGAAAAAAGAAACCCAAATAATCACAAATTGTGGTAACAAAAAGGATATTAATATTTATGAAAATTTAAAAGGAGGAAAATTTAGTTGAAAAATTGAGTGGTATTTGTGCTTTAATAGATGAATAGGATTTAACTACCTTCCTAAAAGCTCACTGAAACTCTTGCAAAACCCAGAACAATCATCTACGTGCCTAAAGGGAAAACTTTTTTCACTGAAGTATACTAGATGCTCTGGTGGATATAGTGCTTGCCCTGGGCCCTTTCTCAAACACACAGAGGGACATTGATTTTATTCTGGCTACCTTTTACAACTTGGATGTTAATCCTGGGCTAGATAACTAGATACTGTTCCAACAAGCTTTTGGGGGGGGGATCATACCAGTTCCTTGTCAATGCTTGACAGGCAGGATGTCACTGAGCCACATCCATTGTCCTTTTATTTTGATTCAGGATTTTGCTGAGTTACCTAGGGTGGTCTTGAATTTGCAGTCCTTCTGCCTCAGCCTCCCAAGTAGCTGAGATAACAGGCATGCACCACCAAACTTATTGTTACATCAGTCTCATACCACCTGGTCATATACTACCCAATATATGCTGATTCTATAAAACAATTTTGGATACTTTATCTAACTCTGGTATTTTAAGAAAAAAAATCGATAGAAAAATGGGGTGCTTACAAAGATAAGCCTTCAATGTCATCATTATTAAAACCAGTACCAAAACTTATCCTAGTAAATGACTTAAAGAGCTCAAGAATTTGTAGCAACATATTTATGATACATATTTTAAGTATAATACAAGTGTTTACTGTATGAGAAAATGTAAATAACTGACTTATCAAGATGGAAAGATGTGGACGAATTAAATTTACTAAATTTCCTCTCTGCTTAGCTTCTAACCTAACCTGCCATCACATGCTTTCATCCACTTATCCTCAAATGACAGCTATATTGGTCTGGAGATGACAGAGATTAAGAGGATAAGAACAATGGCTTTGCAACCAGAAAGTCCCAGATTTAACACCTGAATCTGCCATGATAGTAAGACTATAGGCAAGTTATTTACTTCTCTAACAAGGATATAATACATGTAATGGATTTATTTAATGCAAGCAAGAGAAATAAAAAATTAGCTTAAGGAAAATGGATTAATAGTAGAGAATTCACTGAATCCCAGAGGACAGCAGAGATCAAGCCAGACCCAAGAAACTCA
>PVJX010039797.1:0-15556 GCA_004027295.1 Dolichotis patagonum | reverse complement strand
TTTCCAGTCTTATTTCCTGCTACCACTGCTACAAGGTCATGATCTCTTGAATTTCTTCCTTTTTTGTGCGTTGACACTACACTATCACGAGTGTTACGTACAGCTCCATGCGTGGGCATAAATCACAAACTTGCTCCTCACATATCCCAAAAACCTGCTGTGAATATACCCTCTGAAAGGTTATGGTTCTTCTAAGTGGCTAAGACTGATTTTCACCTGTACTGAGCATCAAAATCCTGGAGGTGTTTATAACTATCAATTTCTCCTTCCTTCAGATATAATTGAGTTAAAATAAAACTACAGTAGGAGAGTAGCTATTCCTTTCCTATAAATTAGGAAAAACATTGCAAGTCATGAGATCTGTTAAAAAAGAGCTCTATATAGAATACTTCCCTGCTTTAAAGTAATTAAAAAGGTCCATCAATATTGCCTTCAGTAAAGCAGTGTGATAGAAAAACTAAATCCTAGATCATTTTTTGTTACAAGGAATTGAATTCAGGACTTTGTACCTGTCAGGCAGGTGCTTATGCCACTGAACTATATCCCCAGCCTTTTTTTTCCTTTTTAAAATAAAAAAAAATGAGATAAAGAAAAAATGTTTAAAAGATGGTACATAGAATACACACTCAAATTATCCAAGTTTTAAAATACATTTAATAGAATTTAATTCAGAGATTTCCCAATCTTTCATTCACTAAGTGGTTGTTCATTTTCATGATGTAAAAGCTTTTCAATTGCTTAATTCCTCAAATTCGTCCTAGTTAATCTCAAATGTTATGGCTTTTTTCAACTTTTTCAACCTTTTTATTTTAAAGAGATAAAAGGAAAATGGAAAAATTAAGACGGAAACAAACAAAAACAACAATGACTAAAGCAAAGCAACAGCAACAACAAAAAACAACAATAGCTATATAGGTTTTCAAAGCCAAATGATAGGAATTTAACAATGGTTGTTATACTACATATCGTTATCTTCAAATAGTTGCTCATGGAGGTTTTCAGGTGCAGTTGGTTCTTTATAGTTAGCCCAAGGGGAATAAAATAGTTGCTCAGGTTACCAGATACCGGAATTTAAAAAAAAAAAGTAAAAACAAGCAAAACAAAATCAAGAAAGAAGGAAATCCCTTACAGTTGCTATAATGCATAATGTTATCCTCCAAATAGATGATCAGACTACCAGCTTTAAGTTTGCAAAATCAATCCAACAACACAAGTATTAAGTTTTTTTTTTTTTTTTTTACTTCAGTTGCTATCATCTCAGCCTGACTTCCTGCAAATCAGCACATTGCTTACCGGAGCAGGGTGGGGTGAAGCTGCCCTTCCTCTCTCCCAGCCTGGTCATGTACCAGCTGGCTCACAGGAAGGTGTGGTTTGGCTTCTTGATTCTCTTTCCATTCCCCATGGTGGCTGCTCCACCTCACAGGAAGTCATAGTTTTCCATTTCATACTCTATCCAAGTGTGAGTCTTCCTCCTCAAAACCTTTTTTTCTTTGTGTTTCATAGGTGCCTCCCACTCCTTTGAGGTTTGGTTGAATAATTTGTTTATATTGAATCGCTTTATTTAGTCCTATTTCTTTGAGTACTGCTTGTTCATCCTCCTGCTTCTATCCAGGGAATAAATCTCTATGGTGGGACCTCAAACAGTTTGATAATTTAGAGAGACACACTTCCACTGACAATTCAAATCATACTGTGGACTATATACTCCCCCAGTACATAGCACCAGTCTTTGGTAAATGGTAATGTAACATTCATAAATATCAAAGTAAATAAAATATGATGTGTTTAAGAGTCCATGTTGTCTGGAATTTAAAAACTCTTTCGGCACAGATGAAGCCTAAATAACAATGTAAATCATGAGTATTCAGGTTGAATAATTCATATTTAAAGTAAAAGTTAGAGGAAATCCAATGAATTCAATATAGCATTCTATGTATAGATGAACAGAAAGACAAAATAATCAATACTTGAGCCAGACAGTCCTAGATTCAAGTCCTGAGTTTGTCATTTTGCTAGTTCTGGTGATGCTGGGTAAGTTAACCATTCTAACTCTCATGCTCCTCCTCTGTAAAATAGGAATAGCTGTATATGCACCTAAAAGATCATTATGAATCTTACCTGAAATAATTCATGCCAGCCAGATGTGCTGTAATTCCTGCACTTTGGTGGGCTGAGGAAGGAGGACTGGAAGTCTGAGCCCAGCCTGAACAACTCAGTGAGACCCTGTCTCAAAATTAAAAACAGAAAAGGCGCCCTGGGGGTGGAGCTCAGTGTGGAAGCCTTGGGTTCAGTTTCTAGTGCTGCAAAGAAAAATTATGTCAATCACCCATACAAATATTCAATAAATGTTATCTGTTATTGTAGATGTTAATGATTGTAAAGTTCGGTAAGTATGATTTTTATTTTAAGAAGTTGAGGTTAAGACCCAAGCTTTCTATGTCGGCCAATTTGCTCTGATGTATGTCTAACCACTACCATTTTCCAGGATCCAGGAAATGTCTTACTGTATATAAACGTGTTAACATGGAAAGGTCTGCCAGGTGGCAGATCAAAGTGTGGTATATATCATGTTCGCCAAAACATGTTTTAATAATGGTGGTTTTTACATCATTATTATTCTTAAAAGGCAATAGATGATTCTGGTGGGCTCCCATAGGTTGTCTGTCCAGCAGTCCTTCCCACCTCATTACCATGGACAGTCCCCTAGATTAGGGGGTAGGAGGTCCACAAAAGGGGCAGAATGAGAGGTACGGCCAGCTGCGAGTCTATTCGAGGAGTGAGATTCACGCAGGGCAGGTCCCTACAGCAGTAATGGAAGATGAGGAACAGCTAAGGACCACACAGACAAGCAGTCAATAGAAGTTTAATGGCGCATAAAAAGTGACAGCTGAACATCTGTTATTTCATCTTAAACTAACCCTACAAGGTAGTTATCCCTTTACTGCTAAGTAGCATTTCTTTCAAAATGAAATTTTGAAACTAAAGCTTCACCTATATTTTCAAATGCCTTCATCTGATTGGCAAATGATAACGGTACAGCCAGCTCTTCCGTGGACTTGCCGTGTAAGGCATACATGGATCTATGCACGAAATGTTATCTGGAGCACCCTGAAGGCTTTTCAACTCACAATCGGAAGTCATGGATACTGTGCTTTAAAGCTCACACGTGAGTTTTCAGCTTTCATTCCAACTCCGATCTCTTAGATTCAGTGGTTTGCAATGTTATATTGGCTGGAAGGAGTAAACAGAGAGTTAAGTGAGGGATTTTCAAGGACACATGAGGAATTTGAGCTCTCAGAAGTCATGGCTAATATTCAAACCTTAAGAAAGCAAAGGCAAGACTTTGAAAAGCGTAATATTGTGAATCAGTGGGCGCAGAGGCAAAGAGATGCATTTCCGTAAAACTTGAGGATTTTGTGCTTAAAGAGCCGCAGTAGTAACCTAGAATATATTCTGTAGAACTGCTTTTTAAAGGAGTGAACTTTATATTATATTTGGAATGATATTAATTCACATGGCTTATATTAAAAATGGTGATATCAATTTAAATTGAAAGAGCATTTCAACCAGCATCTATGGGATAGAAAGATAATTGATTCTCTACAAATAAAACCAAGGTTTTAGTTTATCCTCACTTTTGTCTTTGAGATTTTTAAACACATTTAAAAGATGATTTTTACAAATACACAGGAAGACATCTCTATGCCTTGTGGGTATTCCTTTTTGTCTTTCTCTACCCAAGCTTTCCACTAGAAATACATACACTGGTGTGAGTAGCCTCGTAAAACCTAATGCTGCATCTTTGCCACCAGCTCTAAGGTGGAAACACGCAGAGGAATAAGGTTTACGGGCTGCAGCACATCACGCGGGGCCTACGGACGTCTTACTTACTTTGTTGTCTGTCCTGTTCTCTACATGAACAGCCCCAGCCCTTACGTTCACCTGGTAGTGAGGCCTTACCCGGCTGCTGGCAAGTGAACAGAGGATATCTTAGGTCATTCATGATAGGTCAGCTTGTGGCTGTACATTAACTATTACAAAGACAAAGGAAGAATAAGCATGAAGAATACATAAGGGTAACTTTGTGTATCTGTAAATAAGATAATGTTAGTTGTGAAGCCGTGCTACTATCAGAGGGGTGGTTGCACACGCGAATTAAAGAAAAATGAGTAGTTCCACCAGATGAAAAAGAACACGGAAATCCTGGAGCTGGTTTACTTACCATGGTCCCCTTCAAGTTCACCACTGAGTTGGTCACTTTACAGCTTCTTTCTGATGTCAGCGTTCTCCATCGCTCAGAGGTGGAGCTGCGGGACCACAGCAGCACCGCGCTTATCCACAGATTCACCCACTCGTGGGTTCCACAGCCCAGGGTGCCGTCGGGAGGCGAGGCCTGGTTGGAGGCGGATCGCTGTGGGCGTGACCTGGAAGGGAGCTTCTCCGCCCTCAGCTCCTGTTTCCTCTCTGCGTCCTGGGCACCGTGACCCGAGCAGCTTTGCGTCTTGGCACACCCTTCTACCCTGCTTGGACATGCCAAACCTGGGTGGAAACTGGTGACGCTGTGAGCCAAAAGAACCCTCCCCACAGCTGTGCTGTGAGTGTGGCCTACTGCATCTCAGCGACAGGAAATGACCAAGACAAACACGTCTTCGCTTTACTTCTCTTCTTTCCTGCTATTACCTGGTGTCAGGTCTGTCGAAAGAGTAATTCTGAATTTATGCAGATAGATTCTAGAATTCATTCACAACTTAATTTTATTTTTTTCTAGATGGACTTTCATAATCAACATGAACTGAACAGTTCTGATAAAACCACACCAGACGCTTACTCCTTCCTCTATGCTTAAGTCTGACACCTAGTATTTCATTATGTTTAGAATTTTATTATCCCAAGCCATAAAGGACAGGTAAACCATTCTACTCATCTGTGAATACACCCTGAATGAAATTATAGATGAGCATTTACTGATAGTAAAGGATATTGAAATAAGTACCTGGGCCAAGGAAGCTGTAACCGGATGACCCTTGTACCCATCAGCATTATCACGGTGATATGAGGAGAGTCTTCATTAGCTGCCTCTCCTCCCACACTTCCCCTCTCCCATCTGTAGTTAGCACTATTTCTTAGGAGGAATTATGTAATGATTTTTACTGGCGGAGTATATCTTTTTTAGATTGAAGTGGTTAAAAACATGTCTACTTCTCTACGTTCTCTTCTTCCCCAACCTAGTCTGATGTAATGTCCAACAGAAACAGGAGGGGATACATATTAAAGATGCATCCATCTATTTTGTTCCATTAACACTCATGAAGGTGTGTACAGGACTGTATAGAGTCAAAATATATACTTTTATTGTGTTAAACCAAAGGAGTTTGGGGTTCATCTGTTACAATAGTTAACACCAGTTATGCAATGGTGATTGTCCATCAAATTCTGTCTGGAAACCTCCCTAAGTAGATCCAAGAAGAGTTTGAAAGATATCACAGGGATCCGGAAGTTACAATCAGCCTCACAGAAAGCTTAGCATTCAATGTATGTGTTTTCCATCTCGTTTTTCGTGTTTATCAGGGATGGGCAGCTTTCTTTATAGACTCTTTTTTTTCCTTCTCCTTGTGTGCTGCTAAACTGCAGCAGGGATTTGTAAATTTGCTACTGACAAGAAGTATGTTGAGATCAAAATGATGCACAGACACAGTTTGCATTTCACAAGTGTATGTCTGTGACAAAGAAACATATTTCCATCCCTACCACCCTGAAAGTAGGTTTACATGAATGAATTATGGTATCATTTCCTATTAACGTTTCTAGAACATATCTGTTTTTCTGAAGACTTCCCATTAGTAAACGAGAGTGTAAAGATGTTAAAATGTGTCTCAGTCGCTTACTGTGATTCATTTATGCAGGAAATTCTCTGTAAAGGAAGGATGCCAGCCTGAATAGCACTGAGCAGTTCCCTCAGGTACCATGGTCAGCTCCCCGCGGTGGCTGGAAGGAACTCCCTAGGCAGAGGCAGGGCTATGATGGGTGAGGCTGGGCCAGGTGGCTGGCTGGTGTGTGTTTGTGTGTGGGGGGTTCCTCCTCCTGAACCCTGACATCTGCCCTAGAGGGGCTGGGACTTACAGCCAGTCAGACAAGGCCCAGGAGCTGCACTGTGAGACACAAGCAGCAATTAATGCATTTTCATATAATACAAACTTCATGCTAAGTCCAATTAATTCCAACTCCCTGTCATGCCACATTTGCTTCTGGGCTGATCCCGGTCCAGTCTCTGGAGCAGGTGCTGCACAGCCTGCCCAGAATGGGATTCTCTCCATCAGTCTAAGCTCCAGAGAATATTGGAAACAGGATTTTGCAAATCTTCAGCTCTTCTGGATCCTTCAGCTAGACCCCTGCATGCCTCTCCTGGAAAAAGGACAACTCCAAAATCAAGTTGTGTGCATTAGAAACCTCGTCGTCATTCTAATGTTGATTTTTGCTTAGAGCCGATAGTCAATCTGTTATTCAACTCCCTCCTCCATCCTTCAGAAGACAGACAGAATCTCACCCTTTCTCATCATCTCCTCTGTAGACACCCTGGTCCAAGATGTCAGCTTCTCTTATCTGGGATATTACAAGAGATTTTGATGTTCATTAGCACCTTCAGTTTAGCTCTGCTTTCTTCAAGTCTGTGCCTAATAAAGTCAGAAATGTGTTAAATTTAAGAAATGCTCTTTTTAGGTCCATTCTTTTCACTGGCCTCATTTTATGCAAGAAAAAGAGGAAGTCCTTAGGATTGCCTCTGCGTCCCCATCCTGTCTGGGTCACTTCCTGTTCCACTGCTCTCCCTGAGCTCACTCCACGTCCTCTCTCACCCTCCTCCCAACTCTCCAGGAAGACACTTTCCAAGGGCCTGGCTTGGAAATGCCTTTTCCTAGGTGCCTCTGTCTTCTTTCCCATCTCTCCCTCCAGAGTCTCCCCACCCAGTCTGCTTAATTTCTCCCTTGGGACTTGGCACCACTTTACTTGTGGCATATCACAGGCTTTTACTTTCATTTATTTGTATCCTCTTGTTTGTCAGGTCATTAATGAGACCCAAATGGAGATCAGGCAAAAGAGGATGCCAGAGTCACTGACTTCTTAATCAGTAAATGGCCACCACGCTTTACTCACCATGGCTCTGTCGTCTAAGATCAATACAGTTCTGATTAGGAAAGACAATTTGGAAACATGGGTCCCTTGGAAGAAGCAGGTTGTCATGGAACAAATGATTACTTTTCTTGATAGGACAATCTACAAATAAAGTTCTCTTTGTATTTATCAGTAAACTGTCTATGGAAAGTGGGCCATGGAGGGTGGATACTCGCTTCACTTTAAAAGCCCTGATATTTCCTAGCAACAGCAATGAGTATACAGTAAGTCATGGAAGGAGAGCTCTGCTCCAGCAATCCTCCAGTTGACACTGTCTATTAATCCATTAGTAAGAATTATTCATCAAGATCTTTAGGGAAAGCCTTGGGTCCCCTGGAACTGAAACTGCACAGGGAAGAACTTGAATAAAGGAAGAGCTTCCTCTCTCCAAGAGCAGTGGCCCGGGGAAACTGTTAAGTCCCACAGAATGTAGCTCTCAGAAAATAGAAAGTCCACGCTTCAGCTGTCAGAGCCTTCTAGGTGTCTTTCCTCTCACACAACAGGGGCGGGAGGGTTCATCTGTGAGTAGGAAGTGCAGAGCACATGGTTCAGTAGGTCCTGGTGGGAACCCGGGTGAAATGCAAAGCTCCCATTGACAGCCTTGTAGGAAATGAAGCTGGGGCCCTTGTCTCTTGGGACCAAGGCTACAGTGTGTGTGTGACACAGTGACATGAGGACCTGGGCCTGACAAGACACAGGAGCCGTGTCCTGCGTGTTCCATGATCAGCCACCTGGGGACTTCAGAGAAAGACACCTCAGTACAACATCTTCTATGAAAACCTGCCGCAAAGCAGTGCCACCAGCTTAATTCTTTGCATGGTGTTAGTCGCAAACGGAATTGGATAAGAACCAAATAAAATCAATTGGTTAGCTTCAATGTTGACCTCATGGAGAAATTGGATCTGGTTCTCATCCATGTCTTTTGTGATTGAATTGCAAAAAGAATTAAGCTTGTGAACTAAGGCGCTTCCACTGTAAAAGCCTTCAGCTCAGCATTGCCACTTCTACATTGGCTGGAAGGGGAAGCGTTGAGAGGCGTTCTAACATCTTCATCCAGAATGTAAAAAGAGGCTGTGTACTGTGACTGCTCCCCAGGAGGATGCAGACTTTGGGGACAGGAATTAAACCCTTCAAAGTAAAATCAAATGTTTTAGATTAATTTTCAAATCACTGAAACGTGTAATACCTGAAGATCTCTGAGTAATGCCAAAGGTGCTAATATTTTCCCCAAGCCTTGGGTTTTGGGTAATTTCCATTAAAAAAAAATCTACCTTCATCATTTATTTCCTGCAAGGAAAAACAGTTAAACAACTTTTGAAAAAGTTAAAACAGCATTGTTTTGAAAGTTTTTGGTTTCTCTATCCTAGCAGAGACATTCAGATTTCTGTTACAAATGAACACGAATGCAAACATCAAATATTAGAGAAAAAGTATACTTAGCCCTAAAGATTTTTAGCCACTAACCTCTATCAATGATTGCCAGACAATGTGACTTCTTTCCAGCTCTTCCAACATCTGCCTAGGTGTAAACCTCTAAAGGAAATCACAGCCCCACACACTTTCCCCTCAGACTCCTCTGTAAGGCTGTCCTCTGCAGAGGTCTGAACCATTTGTTTCCTTTCCAAAGGCAAGTCTCAGAGTCATTATTAGTGATTTCTCTGTCTGCAAACTCCAGCCACTCATTATTATCACAGATCGACAGGCAGCGTTCTGAAAGACCTGTCTCTCCCTGGGCCCACTACTCTGAGAATTCTATTATCCTCGTGGTCAGCGCACTTGCTTTATATTTTGTTGTGCCTTACAGAGTCAGAGGCATTCACTGAACACTGGTTTATTTATCTGACCCACTATCCAAGATGATTTTACCCGGGCTCAGGGACATCTGTCTTTACTCTCGGAGTGAAACTCTCAGTGTCAAGCCTGAGAATTCCTGGGATGCACAGCAAGACATACGCACTCCTAAGTTTACTGCTTGTGGACTGGATTAAGCAGGATGTCCAAAGACAGACAGAAGGATGCTATGCCCATTCTAAGACCAGAGGTGAATTCAGATTGTCCAAACACCTAGGCCAACTCCATCCTCAGTAGACTTGAGGCCCCTGTAGCAGCAACAACCAGTTGTGTCTTTCTGAGGCTTGTATCTAGATGTCTCCCCCAAACCTCATGTATTCGTAGGTGGATCTTTTCGGAGGCGGCTGGGTCTAGGCTGTGTGATATTGAGATTAAAGGTGTGTGATAACTAAATTGGTTTAGCATGGCTCTGAGTATGGATAAAAGAAACCTCACCTTGAGGTGTGTGTGGCACCAACCAATAGGCTGGTATCCTGAGTGGATTATAAAGGGGAAAAACAAAATGGTAGGCTCACTGCTTGTTATTTCCTCTCTGCTATGCCATGGGCTGTTTTTTCTCTGCCATGCCTCTCTGCCATGCCACCCTGCCTCGGAAACAGCTGGTTATGTATTAAAGTATCTACAAACTGTGAGCTAAAGTAAACTTTTCTTTGTTCAATGCATGGATGTCTGGTGTTTTGTCCCAGTAATGAGCAAAGTAGCTATGGCACCTCTCCAGTAACTTTCTGTACTTCTTCAGTGGAAATAAGGCTCTAAGTTTGTTAAAGGCAATGATGAAAGCAAACTAAGGAAAAGATTAATTTCTATCCAGTGCTTTATATCAGTGACACTTGAGAATGTGTTAAAACTAGGACCAGAAATCTACTTCATTTTGCACTTTCTCCCTTCCTCTTTATTTGGAGCATGAATGAAAAGGCTAGCGCTCCAATTACATCCTGTAGTTCAGCATGCCAGACTTGTAATGTTAAAACAGAAAGAAGGGAAGAGACTGATTCCCTGGTGGTGCAAAAGATGGCAAAATAATTCAGAACTTCATTCTTTTATGTGGCAGAACTTGCAGCATTGCCATTCTTTGTCCATGTAACCAGCAGATAGAAATCCTACGTGATACAGTCACACAAAAATGGCACTTAATCTCCACAGGTGCACACATACTCGTGGGCACACACTTAGATTGTGTGTCTCTCTATGTCTGGTATTGAAGACTCATGAAGTTTTCATAGATGACTAATTGCTGGGACCCATGTGGCTCTGGGTTGTTGGGCAGAAGGACCCTGAGAAGATGAGAAAATAAAGAAGAGACAAAGCTGGGGTGGGGTGGAGCCCTTACTCTCCTGATGGAAGGAAAAGAACTGCCATCACTGCAGGGGTGTTTATTTATACATTTTAACAACTTAATGTCACGTGACACCCTGTTGTGCTAGCAGCCCACTGTTCCGATTGTCTTGGGGCTAAATGTTCTCTGGCCTGAAGCAGCTTCTTCACCTGGCTACCCCAGTACTCTTTGTTCTTGGAATGGCCATGCTCCAACCTTGCGTGTGGGGTCAATTTCCAGCTTCAGTGGCTCCCAAAACCAAATTTTATCTACAACCATAACTTGGAGAAAGGAAATACATCGGGGACAAGAGATATCAAACATAGGGAAGGAAGAGCCATGGATAATGGGAACAGAAGGGTAACTAGAAAAATCAGAATTGCAAACTGCATGTGGCCATTAATTTGAAAACATGTAAACCATGCATATTATTATTAATCTTTATGGAAGTAAAATTAAAAGAGTAAATACAATGTCTTCAAACTCTGGACTCAGCGTCTATAGTACAATATTTTACATTTTCATTTAAACTATTTTAAACACTGAGATATTAAAATCAAAATATATTTTAAAAAGGAGAATGAGCCCATGAGTTGTTTTCCACTTCTGAGTTCTAGTAAAGTTCCTGTCACCATGAATGTCTAATTCATGTAATTAATGTTTGATCACAGACTTAACTTCAGAGCTAACAGCTATAGTCACTTCACCTGTATTTCTTTTCTATCAATAGCAAATGCACTTTGTTAACTCATTTTTAAGAGATTGGAATAGATTTTATAGTGTTTCAAAAGGGAGACTGCCTAATACCCTAGATATGCAATTCTTATCCTTACCAAGTCTCTCACGGTGTAAACGTCTGGGAAGTACTTCACCCTGCACTTTAGGAAAGTTACCGTGAGCCTAACTCCAAAACCAGCATGTTCTCACCCACTAACCTAGAGGATGCTTGCAGCTTGATGCTGACTCTCTGCATAACTGGACTGGCCTTGGGAGTAAAGACGTGTCTGCTTGCAAGAGAAGTTTTCCCAAGAACTACAGAGGAGACACAGGCCATGAACGGGAGGATAGTGATTGTAAGAACAGTGTACGTGACTGTTTTACCCGTTTGCTACAGTAAATGTTCTCAGAGCACGTGCAGCTCTGTGTGTCAGTTTATGACCTGTTTTCCCAAGCAACATCAGGGTTGTGTAGAAGACCTGTAGACCTCACCAATATCTGACTATTAATAGTCACACGCTTATGGAAAAGATCCAGTATGCATGGTAGATCCACCTAGGTTGGTTATAACAGACACTCGTGACAGGCACCACCAACCCCATAATTTTTAGACCAATAAGATGTGACTGAGAAATAGAATGAGTGTTTAGATTAAACAAATTATTACAGGGAAAGATGAATTGCTATTAATCCCTGTGAAAATAATCCTGCTCTCTTTGAACACTATTATCGCACTGCTTTTGCTGCTGACCTTTCGTGTCATGTTGACTTGGGGATCGGCCAGAGGTTGCATGGTGTTGGATCGGGCGAGGGAAGACATACCATAATGTTTTTATGAGTCACCTTCCCGTAGCACCGGGCTGCAGACTCGCCTCACTGTTTTTCAGTGATGTGCTAATGTATTTTGTGGTGCTAATGTATTTTTTAGTATAAGACATTTTTAAAATTTAAACATGCACTGTGTATTTTGGCCACTCTTGTATCTCCAGCAAAGTTCTTCAAATTATAGTTCCCATGACTGAATTTGAATTGAAGTTATTCAAGTATTCTGCCATCCCAGGCTCACCTGATCATGACTGTCTTACCATAGTATGAACTGTGTTAGGGTGGGACAGCCCTGCATGTGATGTCAAACTGCCACCTGAGTTAATGCCTGTCATTGCCTTGCTCTTTCCTCTTTGTATCATGCCATGCGGCCCACTCAGAGTAACAATTGCCTTTATTAAGTATAATCTATTTGTAATAAACTGATTACCATGCTTCTTTATCAGTCACAAAATGGTTAATGAGCCACTATTGGGAGATGTGAGCGATGCCCCCAAAAGATTCTCATTTCCACCATTTGGGATAAATATGTCGTTTCAGTTTGGGCTGCAAGAAGTAGAGATACCTCCCTGTCAGTAGCCTAAGGCAGCCCTAACCAGAGTGAAACTCCTAAGGAAAACTCAAATACCACCATCCTCAGGAAGCTAGGAAAAGATATTAAATGCAGGATTTGTCATTGATTTAAATTATGTTCAATTCCAGCTACCCCAGCTCTTACTAGAAAGCTGCAGAGCTGGTTTCTGTCTTCTTATCAGATCTGTTAAGTCACAGCTTCTGGATTCAGGCATCTAAGTCACTCAGTGTTTGACCTGAATGAATGAAAACCTTAGAGAGCACGTGTTTGTGCTAAGTGGCATTAAGGTCCTGCCTGCAGGGTAGAGGCTGAGACTCTACCCTGCTGCACAGTCCTCCTGGTGTCAGGGCCACATGTGGCCCAAGCCTGGGAGAGCAGACAGAAAGCCCCTCTCTACTCTGTGGGGGAGCTTTCAGCATCCTCCCTGGGACCATCGCTCTTACCCAGTGATTTTTGGAGGTTTAGGGCAACAAACTCAGGACTTTTGCTGCTCTCCAGAGAACTAGATTTGCAAGAGCTATAGTTCAACCAGTTGGGAGCATTTGTTCTACACCAGCTTCCTGAATCTGTTCTGCATTTTCCAAAGAACAGAAACGCAGTTACTGGAAGTTACTGGGTTCCAGCGAATAGATTAGAAACAGTTCAGTCACAGAAAGGAAAGGAAGCTAGTAGGGAGAGAAAACATGTCCCACTCATAAGTGGATCTAAAAGCACTGACCTCATAGAGTGGACAGTGGAAGAGTGTCTAAAACAGACAGGAAGCCTGGGGTGAGGAGAGGTTGAGAAGATGTCAGGCAAGGGGTCAACGCCTTGGTTTGACTTGGTGTCCTGTGGCACAGTGGGGTGAAAGTGATTAGGAATAATGCAATCTGTGTCTCAGAAAGGTCAGAAGAGAGGATTTTTAACATAATACTAAGAAATGAGAGAACTTTCAGGTGATGCATATACTGTGCACAGTTTATCACTATATGAAACAGACCATCACATTATACATCATAAATATAAGGTGTAAGCAGAAAATTAAATGTCAATCAAAAAACAAAAAAAAATTAAAAGTTGAGTAATTTGTTAAAAAAAAAAAACTACACCATGGGGGGATAAGGCATGAAGAATGCAGCCAGGGCAACTTAGCAAGGCCCTACCTTGAAATTTAAAAAGAGTGTGACTGGGGATGTAACTTAGTGCAAAGAGCACCATCATCTGTACTGACAAAACTGCTAAACTAATAGAGAAATATCTGTGAAGGGCACAGGTCTGGGCCCCAGGCTAACTGAAGCTGACAATAATTACAGGATTGTAGAGCAATCCTCCTCCCCCAAGAAGCATGCACATTGAAATTTCTCTGAAATGACTCCACCATGATCATATTTATAGACACCTCCATCCAACAATAGCAGAAAACACACCTTGTTTACACCTGAACCATCACTAAGGTAGACCACAATAGGAACTGCAAACTACACAACAAAAATGGAAAGAAATGTTGTCAAATTATACTCATATTAAAAACTAATAATACAGAGTTAGCTATAAAACTTTCAAGTCAACAATACACTTCTTTATTAGCAAATACATAAAATGTAAAAGTTACAGGCATTAATGAGGTGCCACATAATATATTGTTATGTGTATACATTGCATAATGTTCAAAATACATTAGACATACCTATTTTCTCAAAGATGTATCACTTTTTCACTGTGAAAACATCTTGAATCTTTTCTTGTGATAGCTATTATGTGGCTTCCTTCAGAGTTAAATACAAAAATACTCTACAAAATATGATCAAATTGAATTCAACAGTGTCCAAAATGAACCACCACATCATGACCAATGGAATTTAGTCCTCATTCAATATTCATGTATTATCCAGTGTAACGAAGGGGCTCAACCAACTAAAAAAGAAAAATTATGTAATCATATAATTGGCTGTGAGAAAAGCATTTGATAAAATGCAATACACAGCGGTGATAACTCTGAGAAAATGAAAACTACTTGACGACTTCTGCAAAAAAACAATTTGTGTATATAAAGTATCTACATTTAAGGCCACAGTTCATGATAAAAGATAACTGACTTCCCTCCTAACATGGGGAACAAGGTAATAGTCCCACCTGACAACTTCTACTCAGTGTAGTGGCAGAAGTCCTAGCTGGTCCAATAGAATACAACAAATTAAAATGTACCCAAAGTACGAAGAAAGAAAACTACTAGTATATGTAGATGACCTGATTGTCTAAGCATAAATTCCAGATAAGCTAAAAGAACATCAAGAACAAACAAAAAGATCTGGAACAAATAAAATAGATATCAATTTTGCAGGAAAAAGGAAACTATACAAGTGCTGCACCCATGATGCTTTATAATAAGCAAAGTCAACCATGAAATGCTAAGAAAGTCCAAGGCCTGCTTAGGCCTCAGTGACTGATAATTCTGAAGTCATGAAAGGAGATAACCTCACGGTACGTTGTTTCTAAGTAAGTCGATGTGAATATCCTTGTTTCAGTCTGGCTGGTGGAAAGGAAAGGCTGGATGTCTAAAACTCAGCTGCTAAGTATGTGTGAACCCGTCAAGCAACATCCAGTTGCTCTTTAATGAAATTGAAAAGAAAGAAGTCCTCCCTAAATCATTCTTGGAGGCAAGCAAAATTCTTATACCAAAACCAGAGAAAGACCCAACCCAAACTGAGAACTATAGGCCAATCTCACCAATGAACATTGATGCAAAGATTCTCAATAAAATACTGGCAAATAGAATGCAACAAATCACCAAGAAGATTATACATCATGATCAAGTGGGGTTCATTCCAGGAATGCAGGGATGGTTTAACATATGCAAATCAATAAGTGTGATACACCATATCAACAGAGCCAAAAACGGAAACCACATGGTCATCTCAATAGATGCAGAAAAAGCTTTCGATAAGGTCCAACATATGTTCATGATAAAAACCCTTCAAAAACTTGGAATACACAGTGTCTACCTCAAACTTATAAAGGCCATCTATGACAAACCAACAGCCAATATTATACTAAATGGACAAAAGCTAAAAGCTTTCACTTTAAAATCAGGAACAAGACAAGGATGTCCACTATCACCACTCCTTTTC
>PVJX010039796.1:0-15549 GCA_004027295.1 Dolichotis patagonum | reverse complement strand
GGATTTTTAATGTTTCAAACTCAAAGAAGTGAACATTTGAGGTGATGGAAATGCCAATTATTCTGGTATGATTGTTACACTTTTCATGCTGCACAAAGTGTCACACTGTACCCCTAGGAATAGGTACCAATGAAAAGTGTTAAAACAAAATGAGTCTATACTCATAAATTAGTAACAATTTAGAATTTAAGTGTCTTTATCACAAAAATTATGAGTATGTACAGTAATACACAGGTAAAGACTTAGATATACCACAAAGTATGCATATTTCAAAATATCAGATGATATATAGAAAAATATAATTTTTACTTGTGAAATAAAAAATAAAAGATAGACCATAAAATTAATATTTAACTAGACATTTAACTAGACATCTAATTTTATTCTTCTACATATTGAAAGTGAATTTTTCCAACACCACTTATTAAAACCTGGGAGCACCAAAGGAGTTTTTTTTCCTATGATTTGGAAATTAAAAATAAGCATGATTTACCTAAAAAAGAAATAAGTATATGCTGCTAACTTATTTAATAATTATAATTAGGCATTTTTAAGCAGCCTTCATTTTACATCAGAAATTATGAAAGTACGACTTTTTCCAGTTATGTTTGATTCCTTGCAATGGAATTAGTTGGTGGAAGTGACTATCATTTCACCATGCTTTATTCACTTCTTTTGGTAATGATAGTAGTAACAAATTATTAGACACTTACTAAAAAGCTATTTCATACAAGGTTGCATAGTATTAGCATTTTAGTCATGAGAAAACATCTCTAGAAACATGATATTGTTATAATTATAATACAAAAGAAATAACTGTGGGCCAGTGAAGTTCATGAACTTGCTTCCCAATGTCTACTATCGTATAATGATGTCATGATGCCAAGCCAGATGCATCTTGCTCTAGCCTGACACCCTAGATTTAGTTTACTTCCATTAATGGATTCCAAGATAGACTCATTTCTACACACACTCAGTTTCTTAGTAATAGCTGTATTTTTATAAGACTTATTGAAATAATCTTCATGAGAACCTTATTAAATAAGTAAAATGTATTGTCAGTACTTTATAGGTAGAAAATTGAGACAGTGTAAATTAAGCAATTTTTTAGTTTGCACATGCAATAGATGGTAAAATGTATACCTCAAGCAAGACGGTGTGGGTCAGTGCTAGCAAGTATTGCATCTACTGCATGTATTATAGAGAAAATTTTAAAATTTAGGTACAATGGCATGTTCCTTTCCATAATTTACTGCTTTTATTATATTTCTACAAATGGGTTCTTGATTAATCTTTTAAAAGGTATCTTCTTCACCTGAAAATATTTCATTTGCTCTGACAGCAGCTCATAATCACAGTGATACACTCAGGTTCACAGATGGCTCAACAGTGCAAAATGAGCTCTGGGAAAGCAGAAGAGTTGATTATATCCTAAGGATCAACACTTCTGTTTTTCTGAGGACTCAGATAGTGACTGAAATTTCATTTCCTTTTTTTTAAAAAAAGGAGATTACTAATTAAGAAATAACGACTGGATGAACAGAATCATTTTCAACCAGGTGGTCAACAAAATTAAAATCTCAAAAAGTGAGTAATTTTTTTTAAATCTTCCTTTGAAAAAAAATCTTCCTTTGGATTATATAAATAAATTGTTTTTTAAAGAAACTAATGAAATCCTTTTTACAAAATAGCAGTTTAATTTTACAGGAAACTTAATAATCTAGCAAATAACTGGTCTGAGGAAATAGCTATTCAAATTTAGTGTCTTCTGTTCCTTTAACCAGCTTCTGAATGGAGTATAGTTGGGCAGGTTAGAAGACAAGTCCAGAGAATGTATATGTTAACAATCTGTCACAGGCAGGAAGGATGGACCACTGTAGTGCTTCTGCTGCTTCACGGGGAACACCAATAAGAGCCCAGCTTCACAGAAAAGTAAACTTCTCTGCTGAAATCTTAACCTATAAGACCCACACACAGATAAGAAAAACATATTCTTGTAATAGATTCTTCTTGCTTTGAGGCACTTTGGTGAAGCTACTCAGGTAGGCTGACTTTTTAGACATCCCTGAGATTCAGCACTGTGGCCACAACATCTTCGGGAGCAGAAACTTCTCAATTTTTCGTTAGAGAAGAAACACGTTGGGTATCATATATTAAGAACCTTATAGAGCAAAAGCCACTCAATCTATCACAACTTGTAGAAATATTGCTTGAGACACTGTACCAGCCTTCCAGGTATGCTGTGTAGTATGTAGGCTGGGAAAGGAGAACCCTAAAATGGAAATTTAAAATAAGCAGATATCTTCAACAGCAAGCTTCCAGAGAACATAGGCTATTAGGGAAAATATATCTCAGTTTAAACAAGACAAATGATGCTAACCAGATGTTAATGAAATTTCAGCATGAATCATACTTTTAAAATTTAAAATCTATGAAAACAGTGATTAAAACATTGAAGCCTTCTTGTCAAACACTGGGGGACTTAATATATAGCAAACTCTTCTTGGATTGGGACAATTAAAAATATACATTAAATCCTTAAAAATTATTATTATGTAACTATGCAGTTGATAATAAAGTTCAAACCACTTTCAGAAGCCAGATTTTCTTGAAAGTGCAAATTCAGCATCGTAAATAAGCCACAAATCTGCCATTTGCCTTGAAGATCCATTAAGGTTAAATGCTGAAAATAAAAGTTATTCAATTATTTAAATAAATTTTGATAGATATTGAAACTCTGTAAGAACAATATAGGCCTTAAAAAAACCAACACTTCTAGAAATGAGAACTAAAGTTAAAATAGATCCATCCTTGACCTCCTGGATCTGGGACAGCCACAGATCTTTGCCCCCCTGCACCCTCCACCTCGTTGACATAGAATGATGGCAGACCTTCAGCCACCCCTCCCCCTCAGCCCCTGGACCTATGAGAGAAGTAGATCTTCAGATTCCCTCCCCCCTTGATCCACAGACCTAGGAAAGGAGTGGATCTCTGGCTGCCCTTCTCCCTTGACTTCCTGGACCTAGCACTACTGTTGATCTTTGGCTGCCTCTTCTTCTTACCCCAGACCTTGGACTGTAGCGGATTAACCTTGCTGGGCTGATAGGAGACTCAGTAACCCCTTATCCAAACAGAGGGACCTCAGTGGGCTTGTGTCAGTGTGGTGAGTTTGCCCCTAAAGTAGAGGACTTCAGTGGGTAATCAGGAGCAATAATGAAGTTCCCACCAGCTGTAGGACCTTGGCAAGAGTATGAGTGGGTTCTTCCTCCATTCAGGGAACGTAAGGTGGGTTGAACAGAGTGCCAATAAGGCCTCCCCCAAGCTGGAGGAAATCAGATGGGCTTATGAGACACCTAGTGACACAGTACGGTCCCAACCAAGACAAACACTATAGATAGGGAGATCTGGCGGCCTGGAACAACCTGAAGACATAGTAACAGCAGATACTAAGGGTTGACTTACATCAATATTCCTAGTCTAGTCAGCATAGGAAGAATACAGGACTCACACAACAGGCCCTGTAGGAGGAATTCAGGGGACTGATCTTCTTCTTCATTGAGGTACCCACCATTTGGATAAACATCAACCATACAATAGATCCTAAGACATGCACTACTGACAGTTGAGACTATTTGGATGAAAAGACTAAATATTGGCCCAAAAAGTTAAAATGACAAAATAAAAAAGCAAAATGCAATCTCAAACATCTAGTTGAAATAGAAGACATTAAAAGGCATACACCTGAAATTTCTGAAAAAAAGAGCAGTGAAATAAAGAAACAAATCCATGAGGCTATAGAGGAAATCAGATTAGAAATATCTTCCATGTAAAAACAGAAATGACAACCTTAATGAAAGAGTTGTTCATAATAGCTAGAGAAGACATAGATAAAAACATACAAGAGCATGGGAAAATGATGGAAACCTTAATGAACAATATAGAAAAGAAGTAAAATGCATGAAGCAAATTAAAAGAGATATTCAAGATAAAAAAATTCTACTTAGAGGTGGCAAACCATTTGAATGAAGCTAACAATAGAATTTCACACCTTGAGGACAGGATTGCAGCAAGCAATCATGAAAGGAAAGAACTTTTAAAAATAATAGGGCAGCATGAAATGACAGTTCAACAGCTTTAAGATGATGCAAAGATGAACAGTATAATACTAATAGGCATGAATGAAGATGCAGAAGTCAACATGAATGATATCAGTAAACTACTCTCAGAAGTAATAACAGAAATTTTCCCAAATATGGAGAAAGAATCTGATATACACATAAGTGAGGCATATAGTATGCCAAACAGCCATAATCAAAATAAATCTACTCCCAGACATATCATAATTAAGATCCTAGACATACAGCATAAAAACAGAATACAAAAGCTGTTAGAGAAAAGACACAACTAACCTGTCAAAGAAAGTCAACTAGACTCATAGCAGATTTTTCAACACAATCCTCAAAGCTAAGAACAGCTTGGGGTGAAGTATTTCAAGCCCTGAAAAAAAACAACTTTCAACCCAAATTTATGGACCCTGAAAAATTTTTTTGAAATTTAATGGAGAAATAAGATATTTTCATAACAAAGAACAACTGAAGAAACTCATGTCCACCAAACCAATCCTAGAAAGAGTACTGAAGGACATACTAGATAAACATAAAAATGACTTCTACTTCTAGAACTACAAAAAAAAAAAAAAAAGAAAGAAACCACCAGACAGGGCTAGCAATTAAACAAGGGAGAAAAGCAGAAAACAAACAGCAGGAAACAAACTTGAGCCAGTACATATTAGTAATATCTATCAATTTAAATGGCCTCAATTCACCTATTAAAAGAAATAGATTGACAGAATGGGTCAACAAACAGGATTTAACAATATGTTGTATAGAAGAAAGACATCTGACTCAAAAGGAAAGTCACATTAAAAGTCAAAGGATGGAAAATATTATCCATGCAATAGGAAACCAGAATAAAGTAGAGGTAGGTATCCTATTTGCAGACAATGTGAACTTCAAACCTAAAGGGATTAAAAGAGATAAAGAAGGTCACCACATACTTGTCAGGGGAATAACTCAAGAAGAAAAGTTAACAATCCTTAATATATACGTACCAAATATAGAAGAACCCAAGTATATAAGCTATATAAGACAAATACTAATAGATATGAAAAACCAAATAAGAAAAAAATGCAATTGTAATAAGGGACCTTAATACTCTATTGTCACAAAGAGATAGATTAACTAGATAAAAAGTCAGCAAGGAAATAACAGAACTGAAACAAACCTATGAGCAAATGTACTCAGTGGATGTTTACAGCGTGTTCCACCCAACCACGTCAGAATACACATTCTTCTCAGCTATGCATGAGACATTCTCCAAACTAGGCTATATATTAGCCCATAGAACATTGTTAAGTAAATGTATAGGTACTGAAATTATACCATGCATATTATCTAACCATAGTGCACTGAAATTAGAAATTAATGGCAAAAGAAATTGCAAAATCTGCAGAAAAACATGGAAAGTAAATAACAGCCTCTTGAATAGTCAATGAGTTACAGATAAAGTTAAAGAGGAAATTAAGCAATACATACAATTGAATGAAAATGCAGATACAACATATGAAAACCTGTGGGATGCAATGAAGGTGGTCCTATGAGGGAAATATATAGTAATAAACTGTCACATCAGGAAAACAGAATGAACAGAAATAAACAACCTAATGCTACATCTCAAGCTTTGAGAAAAAGAAAAGCAAATAATATCCCAATCTCATAGAACAGAGGAAATAATAAAAATAAGAGCACAAATTAATGAAATTGAGACCAAAAAAAGAATTAATGAATGAAAGATCTGTTTTTTTGAGTGAATAAATAAATTTGATAAGCCTCTGGTGAATCATATCAAGAAAAAGAAAGAAAACACATGACTTCATGCAATAAGGACTCAGAGACAAATTACTACAAAGTCCATGGAAATTCAAAACATCATGAATACTACCTTTGAAAATTTTTACTCACATGAGGTGGACAACACCAAGAAAATGGACAAATTTCTAGAAATGTATGAACTACCAAAGCTAAACCAAGAAGACATACCACTTTAGAATAACACAATATCAGTATATTGAAAACATGATTAAAAACTTACCAACAAAGAAAAGCAGGTCCTGATGGATTCATGGCTGAATTCTACAAGAGATTTAGGGAAGATTTAACTCCAATACTCCTCAAACTCTTCAATGAAATCAGAAAGGATGCAGTCCTCCCTAAATCATTCCTGGAGGCAAATATTACTCTAAAAGGGAAGCAATCCTCCCTAACTCCTTCCTGAAAGCAAGTATTACTCTGATACCAAATCCAGAGAAAGACCTAACCAAAAAGGAGAACTATAAGCCAGTCTCACTAATGAACATTGATGCAAAGATTTTCAATAAAATACTGGCAAATAGAATGCAGCAAATCATCAAGAAGATTATACATCACAACCAAGTGGGATTTATTCTAGGAATGCAGAGATGGTTTAACATATTCAAATCAATAAATGTAATATACCACATCAACAGAGCCAAAGATAAAAACCACATGATCATCTCAATACATGCAGAAAAAGCTTTTTGATAAAGCTCAACACTAGTTCATGAAAAAAAAACCCTACTGACACTCAGAATAGATGGTATCTATCTCAGTCTGATAAAGACCATCTGTGTCAAACCTACAGCCAACATTATATTAGAAGGACAAAAAATGAAAGCTTTCACTCTAAAATCAGAAAAAAGACAAGGATGTCCACTATCACTGTTCCTATTCCAAATAGTTCTGGAAACATTAGCCAGAGCAATCAGACAACAGAGTGGAATAAAGGAATAAAGATAAGAAAAGAAGTTAAATTATCACTATTTGCAGATGACAAAATACATGGAAGACTCCAAAAACTCAATCAAAAGACTAGTAGAGTTAATAAACAAATTCAGCAATGTAGCTGGATACAAAGTCAACACTCAAAAATCAATAGCATTCCTGTACACAAACAACAAACTGACTGAGAAAGAAATTATGGAAATGATACTTTTCACAGTAGCATCCAAAACATCAAATATTTTGAGATCAGCCTACCAAGTATGTAAAAGACCTATATGCTGAAAATTATACTACTCTAACAAAGGAGACTGAAAAGGATATTAGAAAATGTAAGTATATCCCTTGTTCTTGGTTAGGAAGAACAAACCTTGTGAAAATGGCCATAATCCCAAAACTGTTATACAGATTTAATGCAATCCCAATCAAAATACCATTGACATATCTTACAGATCTAGAGAAATCATTCCTAAATTTCTTTTGGAAACAGAAGAAATCTAGAATAGCAAAGGTTATTTTGGGCAACAAAGGCAAGGCAGGGCATCTCAATTCCTGACTTGAAATTATACTAAAACTACAGTGATAAAATCAGCATGGTAATGGCAAAGAAATAGCTCTGAGGATCAGTGGAACAGATTAGAAGATGCAAACACAGCTACAAAGACACTCAGCCACCTGATATTTCACAAAGGGGCTAAACATGTTCTGGAAAAAGAATAGCCTCTTTAGTAAATGGTGTTGAACAAGTTGACTTCCCACATGCCAAAGACTAAAACTAGACCCATGTCTATCACCATGCACAAAACTAAAGTCTAAATGGGTCAAAGATCTAAATATTAAAATAGAAACACTAAATCTACAGAATGACAAGGTAAGTAGAAATCTTGGAGACATAGGGTTAGGCAGAGATTTTATGAGCAAAATGCAAACCATGTAGGAAATACTTCAAAGAATCAACACTTGGGATCTCATCTTATTAAAAAGTTTTTGTACTTCAAAAGATATCACCAACAAAGTGAAAAGGGAAACCCACAGAATAGGAAAGAATTTTGGCCAGCAAGCCCTTAGACAAAAGACTGATATCCAGAACATACAATCATTTGTAAAACATCAAGCTCCCAGATTCAAAGACCCTCTCCAGAAATGGGCATCTGACATGAATATGTCCTTCTCAGATGAAGACATACAAATGACAAATAAATAAATGAAAAAATATTCACCATCACTGGTCTTTCAATAAATGCAAATGAAAAAAAAAAAAAACTGAGATTTCATCTCACTCAAGAAAGAATGGCTGCCATCAAGAAATCAACTGATAACAAATGTTGGCAGGCTGTGGGGAAAAAGGAACACTGCTCCACTGTTGGTGGGAATGAAGACTGGTGCAGTCACTTTAGAAATCAATATGCAGATTCCTCAAAAAACTAGGATCGGAAGTCCTATTCAATTGAGCTATTCCTCTCTTGGGTATTTCCGTAGAAAAACTGAAAAAGTCATGTCACAGTGATATATGTGCACTCATGTTCATAGCAGCACAGTTTATGATAGCTAAGTTTTGAAAACAACCAAAATGCCCATCAACCACAGAGTGGATGAAAAGATGTAGTATTTTTATACAATTGAATATTGCTCAGCTATAAAAAAGGATGATCTGGAGGCATTTACAGGTAAATGGAGGCAACTGGAGATTATCCTCATAAGTAAATAAATCACACTCACATTTATAAATAGCCTATTGTCTCTCTAGTGTAGAAAATAAATAATAAAAATAGAAAGCTGAAAGAGTAATACGATCCAAAATATGCAATAGCTATTGTAATAATGAAAGGGGAAAAATGCTCAAAAGGAAAGAACAACTTGTAGATATACACATATAACTGTATGATATTTTAGGTGTGTAAGATGGACAACCACACTACTAAGTACTTGTTGAGTCATTGAAAAGAATGTGTTTTTTTTGTCATTGTCTGTTCACTTTTTTATGCTTTGATTTTGTAACTTGAACAACTACTTCTAAGATAATAATGTATAATGTATTAACTAGTAATGTTTTCTAACTGCTTTTTTTGAAATTCTGTATCATTTCTACCTTTTTTATGTTTTGTTTTTTCAAACATAAAGTTAAAATAAAGCATACAATTACAATTTAAGACCAATGTCAACATACACAAGCTTGATGAGAAAAGATTCAACTGAAGGATGTGAATAAATGACTACAGAAAGGTAAAGAAATGGAAAACATGAAGTTAAAGCAGAAACATGCAATAGACTTTAAGAGAAAAGTACACTAACATAAGAGAGTTCTGGAGTCCTGTATTGCAATAGGTAAAAGAAGTACATGAAAACATTTTGTCTGATTGCTAACCAGAATTGATGGATGATGCCAATTCTTAAAGGAAAGATATTCAACAAAGCCCACTCGTGATGAGTAAACAAGAATCTTTAACATGTCATAATAAAATTATGAAATATTAAATAAAACTTGATTTAAAAAAATTGGCAGTTAGCACTAAAATTTATAAGGAAAACAGCCAAGATTGGCCTATAAAATCATTAAGAATAAGGTACTGGAAGCCAGGAGTGTTAGCACATGCCTGTAATCCCAGCAATCAGGAGGCTGAGGCAGAACTATTACCTTGAGTTTGAGGCCAGCCTGGGTTACAGAGTGAAACTTTTAAAAAGAAAAAGGAATCTAATGTCTGAAATGTTTTATAAGATACCTCAGATTTACTGAAGCTATGGTAATGACATGCACTAATGGTCCCTGGTTAGAGAAGTGCAATGAAAAAAAAAGCCCCCAGCTAACATCAAGTATTTGTCATGCAACACTGATGTTTCCCTACATGTCAGTCCTCATGGGTAGTTTTTCTTTCAATAAGTTGTCATGAGGATTTTCCCTGCACCTCAGAAATGAAAATGAAACTGGATTTCTAAGTCATACCAAAGAAATCAAAGTCACTTCAACCAATCAACAAACAACCATTGCCAATGTAAACACGGAAAAAGAGCATTCATGTACACTGTTTTGAGAATGCAGAATATTCTGACAGTGTTTATTTTAAAGTGTAAAAAAAAAGAATAAAATAATAAAATAAAATAAAACGCATTCTTCAACTTATTCTCACTCCTGAGATTATACTCCTCTCAAAGAAAGCCACTTTCTCCAGTAGTTAAAAGTACTTGAAAATGCTGATTATTGCAACAGTTTTCTACAAAAATGAGTGCAAATAAATAATGGAGTTTTATAATATATTAGCATAAAATTTCACATAGCCATTAGGAAACATTCAAATATTTCAATTGACTCAGAGGAATTTCTGCTATATTTCTTGAATGAAAAAATAAAAAACACATTGAAGTATAGACACTTGCAAATTTAGTTCTGTGAAAACAGTAAGAATTTTAAAAATGCAAAAATATGTTTGGAATCTTAAATAATGAAATGTAGAAAGAGATTGCTAAACTCTTTTATATTGGCCATTAAAAGTGAAAAATAAGTAAATAGAAAACAAAGGAAATGGAGAGACCAAAATGAGATATTTTTTAATTGTGCTGTTTTATAATCATTATTGTTTATATAAAAATGGTATGCATATAGTTTTATGTTAGATGTCACTAGAGTAAATTGTATTATGGTAGATGTCATTTGCTTTACATTGTGAAATTTCAGCTGATTGCCCTATACTATTTTTTACCTTTTTATTAATTTCTATAATTAAAATTACAATAAAACTATTTTCAAATTATGTGATAAGAATTATATTCTTCAAAGAATATATGATACCCAGAGAGATCAGACGAGTATCCAGATATGATGGGTCTTGTCCCTAATTCTGGGACTCGGGAAGCGGAGGCAGGAGGACTGCACTGAGTTCAAGTACCCTGATCTTTGAACAGTGAGCCTTATCTCAAAACAATAAATGAATAAAAAAGAAGTTGATAATAAATTAAACTGATTATAAATGAAAAAAGAAGTTGTCAATAAATGAATAAAAAAGAGGTTTGAAATGTTTAATTATAGATATTTTGCCATGCAACTAGCAAATCAAAGAGAAAATAACCCTGGATTAGGGTCCCAATGAAAGACTATAAATCATACTTTTCACACCCAAAAGGTCTCTGCTTTATGAAAACAAACTCATTTTATTTGAAAAGTTTCCAAAATCAACTCTTATTGTTTAAAAAAAATGGGAAAAAGGTCGAGTTGGAGGTAATTCTTAGATTATATTCCTGAAATAAGATTTCTATTACATATTTAAAACAAATGGGTATCTCAATTAATCCTGCTAAGATAGTAAGACTTCACCTGGTGAAATGAAAATCAATTTATTTTGCCTAATATTAAGAGCCTAATTTGATTTTAAGTCTCTGCTCTTAGGGGAGTAATGCACAGAAACAGTCTGCATTTCAAAGCACTCTTATATCTAACCTTCCTCACATTCTGGCTGGGAAAATCCCCACTGTATTGTAAATCAATTCTATTCAAGAACCTTGATAAGTTCATCAGCATATTAAGCAAATACTACTATGAATTTCTCAAAGGAAAATTATATGCTGTCCAGTTTTTCACTTGGAGAATTTTTCATGATTGATTTAAAATGTATTGTTCCTTTATTGTGTGATGATTCAATTTTCTTGATTTCCCTTTTACATCAGACAATTTAATGTTGTGAATATCATATTAGGATAATCCTTGCAAAGAGATAGCTATCATAGTCTGCTTTCAGAATCATTTTGTTCTGTTCTATTTTGCTTTAATATATAAAGAGAGAAATATTTTTACTCCATATTCTAGGTTTACACCTGAAGAATGATAATAAATTAGGTGTCAGTGTAACATGGTAACCATGGTTCTTGTTGCTGAAGAGTTTCTCCTTTTCGGTAAACAGTTCCTTATAATATTCATGAATATAAATTGTTAATTTAGGATCTTATATCAGTCAGTTTTGTGCAATTAAATATATGAGACAGTTAACCTATTAAATGTAAACAATTTATTTAGACTCATTGCTTTGGAATTTTCAGCTCAAGGCCAGATATTTGCCTAGTCTGGGCCTCTGAAAGAGGTGTCAGTTAGCAATGGCAGGCCAGGTGTGAGGAAAAAAATTGCTCCTCTTGTCACCAGGAAACAAAACAAAGGGTCCAGAATTCTGCCTCCCGTTTGCAGTCAAACCTCCAATGACTTAATATCTTCCCACCAGGCTTTGACTCCCAGTGCCACCCTATAGACTAAACCAAATGCATGCATGGGCTTTTGGGGACACTTATAGTAACTATGGCAGTTATCTAAATTGATTTTATCCCATCCTAATTAAAAAATATTCTTTAAGATTTGTACTCTGGTTTATATCCACTTTCTCTTTGATTATTGTGTAGTAATGGAGAGGGTCCCCCCTCCCCTTTGGAGAGAAATGTTCCATTATTTGGAAACAATTTTACTGTTCTGATTTTTGTTTTTGCTCCAAAAATGGGTAAAGAGGTATTTAGCAGCTATGGCAATTCAACTCAAATGGGCCATTTAGAATGGCAGACATATGTACCGTACTCTATAAAGGCAGCAACTTGTAAACCCAGTGAATGGTAAACTTCTGCTTCAATGTTTGCTAAAATTTCAGAGGCAGAAGTTGTTTGAAATGAACGTGGAACATCAAATTGTTCCTGCAAGGAGGGTATGCAGTAACATGGTTATGATAGCTCTGATGATAGAGCTGTGTCACCAGCACAGTCATTGTTCAGCTTGACACACAAAGCACAACTTAGACTTTGTTGACTGTCTGTAAAGAGAAGGGAAGAAAAATTTGGCGTACTTTCATGTTTTTTATTTTCTATGCTAATCTACACCCAAATTATTTGCAAAATATTTATCCATATCCTGTGAAAGTGGCTTTTTAATGATTTAACTCCTTAAAATACAAAATTAGATTTAAGAAAGCCAGGAGAGAGTATTTATACATTGTCAAAGGAAATTTCAGAAAGAGACACAACACAACAACAAAGTTTGAATATTGGAGGAAAACCACTAATTCTGTCTAAATTATGGTGCCAGGCTAAAAACCTCCTATCTCAGTCACCCTGGAAGGTGGATGCTGTGGATAACCAGCCTCTGAGAAGGAAGAGCAAATGGGCGATGTTCTTCCAAACCTGAAAGTCTCAGCAAGATTCACAAATGAAAAGTATGCACACTCAATTCAGAGGTAACAAAGTATGTGTTCTCCTGCGTGCTGATGCCAACAGTCACAGTTACAATAGGAAAGCCGGGGTTCTTTGGGTGTGAAATAGCCCCTCGTTTCCTCCCTTCCTATCTCTCTCTCACACTGAAATCATTACTGGGTCTTTAGGACACCATAAGCCAAATAGAAGGATTCTGAGCTACACTGAAAGAAAAAATAGCAGAGGTGAGAATTACAGAGAGAAATCTTGAACCACCTGCTAATCTATCAATGGATGATGTCAGTAATTCAGTTTTAAAATAGGTAAGAAAATACTGCATGTGTTCCGCACTGATGAAGAAGGTCGTGTGTTCACTTTTTTTTGCAGAAAAAATATGCTAGGAAAAAAATTTGATACCTTACAAGATTAAACATTGTAAAGTGACTTAAAAATTTAAGTTGCAATTACTTAAGAAAGTGGTTAACATGTATTACATTTTCCTGCAATGCAAGATAGATTTAATTTGACAGTATTCCACTGAAATAAAAATTTTGAAACACTAATGGATTTAAAGTCTTCCTTTATCAAGCTCAAGTGTCCTTTCTAGAAGATGTTATATTGATTAAATTCCTGATACAGCTCTAGGCCTTAGTCCAGGTTAATATAGTTTGTAAAATTGTACACTTCATCTTCTGCGTTTATTTTACAGCAATCATAATATACTTTCTACATGTGCTCTCTGGAAGAATCAGAAGCTACTGAATATGTGCATTAGCGTTTTAATAAAAAAATTATCTGAGCAGAGTTTAAAATTGGGAACATAGGTTCTAATATGTAAATTACATCAAGTGTCAGTTTTTTAAAAGTAGAAGTTGGAAAAAGTTTCAGAAAAGATTAAAACAGAAGTCATCACGTCCGCCCTTCTTTCTCTTAAGCGAGTAGCAGACATTGTTAGCTGGCCACACTGTTTTTTTCCAGTGAGCTCCAGATCTATTTTCAGTTCAGCGCTTTGGCACCATACTCTCTCAATTAGAATTGGAGTACAGATAAAAATAACTTTCTGAAATAGGACAATTAAACGCAGATATCTTGTAATCTGAGAAACTAATTTAAAGATAATAATAAGCAATGTAATAACCATTGTTACCCTCTAATTATCGTGTTTTGAATTTTTTTCTTTCTTTAAAAAAATAGCTTTCTGCTCCATATTAGGGAAATGAAAGAGTTAGCGTGGATTATTTGACAATGTTTTCTGATTATAAATGTAGGATACATTTTTGTAACAACATTAAAAATGTAATGCCTAAAACCTACAAAGTAAAAGGTAGTCAATATATTCTGATTTAAAATTTTAAGATTTATCGTTAGGTAAACATTCAGATTTTAACATATTTCATTTATGTAAGCTATGTATATTTCTAATAAAATTAAAACAATACTCTCATGTTTCTTTTCTTCATCAATAATTAAAGCCGATTTGTAAATATTTCTCATAAAATATTTTCAAAATCATCTGCTTCAGTGGTAACTTTCCATGATATAGACATAATATATTTAAATACATCTTTTTATCCTCTCAGAAGTATATGTTTTCCCCTACACAACAAGGAAAAAACTCCTTCGTATATATATATATATATATATTTTCTTTTAGCAGGATTTGTTAGTAATGGTGGCACTGACCATTATTACACTTGGGGAAATTTGCTCTGGAAGATGGTTCAGAATTTGGCAGTGTTACAGCGGAAGCCCAGGGAGGTGAAAGAGTGCAGGCTGACGGAAGGTACGGTGTGGACGAAGGCGGAGAGGGCTGAGGCCAGGAGCCTCCGGGACCTTCCTACGAAGGCAGCAGGGAGCTGCTCTGCGTCCGTTCTGCTTCCGACCATCAGAGATTATCAGAGAGGAGGCCAGGCCCCGAGGTGGGATCCACCTGAGGGCATCGTCAGGCTGTCCTCAGAACCTGTCCTCCATCGAAACAGAACCTTAGAGACACTGGTTCTCTCTCTTCATGAAAAAATGTGTGTTTTCTGCAGTATCTATGCATTGTATTTTTTTTTTTTCTTTTCCCTTTGTGTTCTGTGGTCTCTGTCCTTCTCTCCCTTCCAGGCTTTAAAAAAAGATAAAGATCAAAACAGAGCACAGTTCTGTTTTGCCCAGCCTAAGAGAGAACAGGAGATGAGGATGGGGCGCAGCTGTGGAATATGCGCCTCGCAGGAGGCCATCTCGGGAGTGATCCAAATCGCTAGAGAAAAAAAGGAATGGGAGTATTCTGGAAATTCTTTTGTGAGGACTGAACAAATTTCGTAAGAACACTAGCCAAAACCGGTTTAATTCCTAGAAAAAACATTTGAATAGGTTATCTAATCACTGTTCATTTCTAATTTTCTTATATTTTAGTTGAGTGGAGGTTCTTTTTCTGTAAATTTTCTGATGTCCTGCCAAATACAAACAGGTAAGAAGGAAAATTCTACGCTTGAAAGTCTGTAGAGAGATATGTTTCTTTAAAGAAAGAATTTTATGTTTTTGTCTTCCTTCGATCCAG